>VMDO01009606.1:47744-76426 GCA_007922755.1 Pedetes capensis | reverse complement strand
ATTCCCTGGTAATCTGATAAAATCAATGGAATGATTCTAAGTTTTTTGTATTTGTTGAGGTTAGCTTTGTGAATGAAAATGTGTCCTATTTTAAAGAAAGTTCCATGTGGTGCTAAGAATATTGTATATTCTACATCTGTTGGATGAGATGTTCTTTAGATGTCTGTTAAGTCCATTTGATTTATGGTGTTAAGTCCAGGATTTCTTTGTGGATTTTTTTGGGGGGATGATCTGTATATTGATGAGAATGAGGTATTGAAGTCCCCCATTTTTATTATACCTGGGTCTATATGTTTTATTTTTATGGACAGCAATGTTTATTTTATGAAATTAGGTGCACCAGCATCCAGTGCATAAATATTTATAATCATTGTGTCTTTTGGCTGATCATTCTCTTTATTAATATGTATGGACCTTCTTTGTCTCATCTCATTAATTTATGGCTAAAGTAAACTTTATTAGATATCAGTATCACAGCCTCTGTTTTTCATTGGATCTTCCATTGGTACATCATTTCCTATCCTCTCATTTTCAGTCTATGTGTATCCTTTTGAGTAAGATGACTCTCTTGAAGATAGAAAATTGATGGATCATCTTTCTTAATTGAGTTAGCTAATCTAAATATCTTAATAGGAGAATTTAGATAATTAATAATTAGAGTTGTTATTGAAAGAAATTTGTTGTTTTGTGTAATTTTGTTGTTGGTTTTTTACTTGGCTTTGATGTTGATTGATTTTTTTTGCTGATTTAAGTTAGATAGCCTTGCTTCTTTCGTAGCTATCATTATCTCTTTTGTTTATTTATTCATTCATTCTTGTATTTTGATGTTTGGATCTGTCTTTCTTCTGTGCATGAGATTTCTGTAAGTATACTTAGTAATGCTGGTTTGTTGTTGTTGTTCTTAGGTGCCTTCAAGTTGCAACACTCATAGTGTTTTCAATGGACGATTGTTTTGCAATTGCTCTGGGAGTGGATTGCTATGTCCTTCTGTTTTTGCAGTGCTGGGGATGGGACCAAGATGATCATAAGTTGTGTAAGTCTGTAATTATCTTAGAAAGTCTTTATTTGTCCCTATATTGTAAGGATTAATTTTGCTGGATATAGTATTTTTGGTTGGCAGTTATTTGCTTTCAGGACTTGAAATATATTATTCCATTTTTCCTGGCTTTTAGCATTACAACTGAGAGGTTTGATGTCATTCTAATGAGATTGCCTTTGTTTATAACCTGGCATTATTCTCCTCCAGGCTTAGAAATGTTTCTTTGCTTTGTTTTTTGAGCATTCCAAATATAATGTGACCTGGAAAGGTTCTTTTCTGATGTAGTCCATTTGGGGTTCTGATGCCTCTATTATTTGGGTGTCTATACTTCCCCTAGATTCAGGGAGTTTTCTGCTATTATCTTAGATTAAATTTTTTATGCTTTTGTTTTAGTCTCAGCTCCTTCTTCCATACTCCATATTGTTAGGTTATGTCTCACTATCTTGTCCCATATATCTTGAAAGTTTTGGTTGTATTCCTTTAATTTTTTCTTCTTGATATCTGTGTAATTACACCTTTAACCTTATCTTTCATCCCTGATATTCTTTCTTCTGCTTGACCCAGTTAGTTGGTTGGTCTTTCTTTCTTTCTTTCTCTTTTCTTTTTCTTTTTCTTATTTTATTTTATTTTATTTTTTTGGTACTGGGGGTTGAACAAGGGCCTTGTGCCTGCATGCTTTGCAAGTGTTGGACCACAGAGCTGCACCCCAGCTCATTTTTATTTTATTTTATTTATTTTTTTTTTACTTTTTGAGGCAGGGTCTCACTAAGTTATACAGACTGCCTCTGTTCTCGAACTTGCAATCCTCCTGCCTCCACCTCCTGACCTGCTAGGATTACAGGCATGTGCCACCGCGCCTGGCATTGGTATTACTTTCTACTGTGATCTTTATTTGGTTTGCTGTGTTTTTCATTTCCAACATTTGTTTGATGTTTTCAAGAACTCAATTTCCTTAATGAATTTTTCTTCTAAGTTTGACACCTTTTTGTCAAGTGCATGAATTGCATTCATCTGCTTAGTTGTGTTTCTTTGAGATTGCTTATCATTTTTATAAGTAGACTTTTGAATTATTTGGCAAGTCATGAATTCCTATTTCTTTGTTTTAAGTTATTGTAGTGTTATGGTGATTTGGATAAGTCTCATCATCTTGCTTTTTCATGTTCTATGTATTTCTATTTTGAGTCTTTCACATATGTCATGCTGGATTTCTCTTTCTGGTTTATTTGGAGGTTTTATTAGTGTACAGTCTTCTCTTGAGGTCCCCAGTATCACTTGGAGAGGACAAAGCAATCTGATGCTGTAGTGATAAATGTGGCCAAATCCAGATTTATAATTATGATTAACCTAACTTGAAGCCACCTAATACTTAAGAAATTTCCTAATGGGAGGAAATGATAGGGATAGTGTAGAGTAAGTTTTGGAGTTTGACATTAATAATTATAAATGTATCAATGGCAGAGGGTTGAAAGTCAGGGGAGGATGTGGGTAAAGTGAGGGGAAAAGAACAGGATTAGATAGGTGTAAGGAAGAAGAGTAGGTAGAAAGGGAAGTGTTAGAGAGTGGGTAAGAAAAGAATATACACAAATACATACACACACACACACATATATATACATACACACACACATATATACATATATATGTATATGTGTGTATATATATATTTATATATATGTATGCTTATTCCCAGTATATAAAAAAGAATATGTGTGTGCATGAGTGTGTGTGTGGTTACACAAACATTATAAGAGGTGTAACAGATACAAACATGAAAGTTCTTTTTAACAAATAAATTTGGCAAGTATTGAGACTATTGCTACCAAATAACTAAGATAATGTAAAAGGAAAAATGGCTCAAAATTCAACAAATGAGAAGAATGAAGAAAAATAAAATGTAAAGATAGGAAGAGAGAGAGAAAAAAAAGACCTGCACTAGTGGGTAATCCCTTCTAGTGTCTTTCAATCAAAAGCTACTTAGGACATTCCACCTTCCAGCCAGATGTCTTCCAATGGTATTCACAGCAGCTACCATGGAAGTCGGGCTGGGATTTAGCTCAGTGGGTAGAGCACTGCGCTGCAGTCTCCGAGGCCCCAAGTTCAATATCCAGCACCGCAAAAATGGGAAAATGACCTGGCAATCCACTCCCAAGGCAATCCTGAAACACTCAGCCATTGAAAACCCTATGAGGGTCACTATAAGTCGGATACCGACTCGACGGCACCTAACAACAACAACAACCATGGAAGTCAGGTTTACAAACTGCAGACATATCCTCCAGATTTCTCAACATGTGTGCTCCTGTAGCATCTGCCAAGGCTGCTGACCAAAGTCTAACTCACCAAGAACAGGCACACCTCCTCAATTTCACTGCGCATGACTCCCCATGTGCCTTGGCACTACCATTGTGGCTTTGACACAGGCTGCTGAAGCTGAGTCCACTGTGTGCAGACCCTCATCCCTGGTCTCTCATCATGCCTGTTTCTCAGATACTCTGCCATCAGCTCTACTGTCCTTATCTTAGACTCAGGTATAGGCCAAGTCACTTTCACGAAACGCAAGTACACTTGCCAAGCTCCCTAACAGGCACTCACTTCAGGCATTCAAACACTGCTCCTGCCCAAGTCCAGTCCACAGAGTGCAGGCACAGTTCCCCACCTTTTCATCTTGCATGTCCCTCAGGCACAAATTTTTCTGGCACCACCACCAATCACTGCCAATTTCACAAACCTCAGAGGTACTTCCCTGTCTTTGCAGCAATATGCACTTCAGATGTACCCTTCCCTCTGCATCAGTTGGAGACTTTGTGGTGTTTTTTCACCTCCCTGCCTGGATCAATGTGGCTGAGTTCATGCACTCTACTTCCTATTGTGTGGGTCTTTGTTTACAGCATGATGACCCTAACCTATTACCAACTTAGTTATTTCTGGGCTCTTCCTATTTTTGTCTGTTTGGAACAAGGTCTATCCTTTCCTATACTGACTCTTGTTTCACCATGTCACATGGAGGCTGCTTCTAATTGGCCATAATCTGCCATCTTAACCAGAAGTCACTTAGGTCTTTTTTTTTTTTTTCTTTTCAGTACTGGGGGTCTAAACCCAGGGCCTTGTGCATAATTTGTAAGTTCTCTGTCTTGAGCTGTATGCTCAACCCCTTTTTTATTTTTTAGATTGAGACAGGGTCTCCCTAAGTTATGCTGGCTGCCTCTGGCCTCTAACCTGCAATCCTCCTGCCTCTGCCTCCCATATCATTGGGATTATAGGCATGAGCTACCACACTCACTTCTTAACAGCACTAATCTCTTTAGGGGTTGGGGTTTAGCTCAGTTGGTACAGTGGTGCTCCGTACTTGCTGAGTTCCTGAGTTTGATCCCCAGCACCACAAAAATGGGAAATGGTTGTGGCAGTCTACTCTTGAAGCAATCCCGAAACAGTGAACCATTGAAAACCATATGAAGGTCTCTGTAGGTCAGATTCCACTCAATGGCACCTGACAACATCAACAACAATCTCTTTAACAACCAGGCCTTCCTTGTCTACAATTTTCAGCTTGCTCCTTTTTGGTCTGACTTCAAGTTTTTCAAATCTTTCAACTCGGTATTTTTGCTCCTGGTTCTCACTGTAAACCAAGCTAAAAGCAGCCAGCAATAACCATGCCACAGTCACAATGCTATGCTCTCTTGAAATTTAATCTGTAAAATTAATTAATTTTTCATCTTTAAACTCAGCCTCCTGCAAAGTTTCATGTACAAAATGTAGACAAATTCTTTGACAGAATGTAATATGAATTGTCTTTGCTACAATTACCAGTAGAGTCCCTTTTTGCATCTGAAATCTCATGGCCAAGTCTCCTTGTCAATATTCCTATCAGCTTCCAATATTCTGAGCTCCCCTAGAATTGTCTATTAAACTCTGCTTATAGTAGTCAAGAGATTCTCTTGCCCACATCTCCAAATGCTTCCCAATAGCTCTTACAAACCAATTCCAAAGCCCCAGGAACAACATGGTCAGGTTTATTCCCAGCAATGATCCTACTGCTCTGCTACCAATTTTGTTTATTAGTTAGCTTTGTCATTTCTGTGATAGAATGCCTGACAGAAACAATTTAAAGGAGATTTATTTTGCTCACAGTTTCAGAGGATTTAGTCCATCATGGTGTGGAAGGCATGGTGGAGCAGTTCACATGATGGCAGTGAAAAACAGAGAGAAGCAAATGCTGGTGCTCTTTAAATGTTTTTAAACATCTATGTTAATTTAAAATGTTTAATAACATATCTATCTCAATCTGTGCCTGCCATATGACAAAATACTGGAGGCTGGGTAATTTATAAGGAATAGAAATTTATTTTCTTACAGTTCTGGAGACTGAAAAATCCAAGATCAAGGTCTTAGCATTTAGTGTCTAGTGAGGGCTATTGTTTCTGCTTCCAAGCTGGTCCCTTATTACTACATCTTCTGGAGGAGACAAATGCTGTGACCTAATATAGTAGAAAGGGTGGAAGGGCAGAAAGGGAGTCCTTATACAAGATTACTATTCCCATTTATGAAGGTTTTACCCTCAGAATTTAATCAGCTCCCAATAGCCCCATTTGTTAATAATATTATATTGGAGATTTAAATGTCAATTTTTGGAGAGTACACAAACATTCAAACAATATGAATACAAATACTTGGAAACCTTTTATACTTGATAATAAACATCTATTAAGGATTATACAAAATTAGGAAACAATAGAAGAAATTTCATTAAAGTCTTAAGTGAGACAAATAGCTACTATCATTCAAGATATTTAACCAGTCATATATTTGCAAATAAATTAATAACAAACCATGCAATTCCAAGAAAATCAACTTAAAACCTTTTACAAATAACAATAGAAATAGAAACAATCATATAATATACTTGAAGTTAATACCTCACTTGTTGTTGCTGTTAGGTGCCGTTGAGTAGGTATCCGACTCATAGCGACCCTCTGTACAACAGGGGAAACACTATTGTCAGTGCTTCTCTGCTGTTCATAGGGTTTTTAATGGCAGATTGATATTTTGAGAGGGAGTTGCCATGTCCTTCTCCCAAGACTACAGCTTCTGGTGTTCCCAGGCAGTCTCCCATCCAGGTACTAAGCAGGCCTGACCCTGCTTAGCTTCCAAGATCTGACGGAATCAGATGCTGCAGGGCTACAGCTGCGGGCAATACCTCACTTATAATATCTAAAAGGGCAGTAAAATACATAAGTATACAGCATTGAATACAATGTTTAAAAATAAATGACAGATGTACAAAGATCTATAAGAAGAAAATTCTAAACATTTCCAAGAGATAAAAATTGAGATTTTAAGAAAATGACAAAGAGAAAGACAACTCACAAAGCTATATTTTACCTAAGTAATTTAAGAATTTATCATAAAGTCTGACTAATCCATATACTCCCAGCTTTTAGCTGTTTGTCGCTGCTGAGCAAGTAGTTACATTTGCAAGCTGACTATGAATGGGGCCCCAAGCTCTTTTGTGAGAAATAGCAAGAAGCCCCAGTGTAAGGATACAATGCTAGGAAATGCCTGGAAGACCTTGATGTTTGATTCTCTGAGGACCTCAAAAGGAGAAAGTTCAGTGTTCATGGGTATCATTCTGCTGAATTTACCTGACCTTCAAAAGGAGGTGGGAAGACAATGGATGAGCTGAATGTTTACTGCGCTGAAGGTTGGCTGAGAAGCACGAGACTTTAGACAAAGAATGAAAGACTCCCCTGCCTTTTAGAACCTGTGAAATACCCTCTATTTAGTATCTCCCAACAACCAAATCCAAGCCATAATGTAGACAGATGATTATAACTCCCTAGCTGAATGATGGCAGAGAAAATAGGCTCAGATTGTGCACATACTCTAAAGTGAGAAATGTTTTTCTAAATATCACTAAAACCCTAGAAACCAGGAAAAAATATGAAATAATTTGGCCCCTAGAAAACAACAAAACAATTCTGGGGGGAGAAACACCATAGGGTGTCTGGGGGGAAAACTCAGTGGTACAGCACTTGCCTAACCTATATGAGGTCTTGGATTCCATCCTCAGCACAACAAAATAAAAAGAAAAATCCATAAGAGCATTAAGAATACTTGAGAAATGTAAAATTGTTGGAATGGGAAATATATAGAAAATATGGTAAGCTTATATCTGAGACAGAGCACTATATTTAAAAATAACACAACATAGTGTTTCTAGAAATCAATAGAAAAATGGGCAAAAATGTTGAATAGTCACAGACAAGAAATTAGAAATGGAGGTTCAACAAATAAAAAGATGCTCAATTTTGCTGTTTATAAGAAGGATGCTTATAAAAATATATGTTTCTAACATTGCGGATTGCAAAGACCAAATGTTTAGAAGTATGCTGTTTCAGGTGATGGTGGGAAGGAAGTGGTCTCCTTTCTTCCCAGCAGAATTGGTCCCAGACCACTGCTTGGGTAGGTTGTCAGGCTGCCTTGACTGGACACCCTATGCAGCAGTAAGCAGCTGACACAATCATGGGAGAAGGCTCTGCTGACACCAGGGTCATTCAGACAGTGTGGGCTTTGCCTTTAACAACCCTGAGTTTCAGCAATGGGCTACCTCATGGCTACATTTTCAGTTAAATTGTTAGGTACTATGGAGTCAGGTCTGACTCATAGTGACTCTAAGTACAGCAGAACTAAACACTCCCCGATTCTGTGCTAGGCACTCAATCTTATTTATGTTTAAGCCCATTGTTGCAGACACTGTGTCAATCCATCTAGGGGAGGGTTTTCCCTTTTTTTGTTGACCAGCCACTCTCCCAAACATGATGTCCTTCTCCAGGGATTGGTCCCTCCTGACTCCATGTCCACTCTGTTAAATAGGTTTCCATAATTCAGCTAGAAACTCCCATGAACAAAGACTGTTCAAAGCCCCAAACAAATGACAAAAAGTAGACCATAGGCTGCTAATGAATAAGGGCATGGTTCTATTTTACATGTGGCTTTGCAAAGACTCTTCACATAATCCCTCTGCAGGTACTACTCATGGAGTATATGGACGATAAGTCCAAAAACACATAGTGAAACACTGACGTAAAATTCATCTCAGATATCTCACATGCATATTTTACTTAATCCGTGATTCTTTGGAGACTCATAAAGGGAGATCTTAAAGAACAGATGTACCTCTATGAACTGTTTTGTATGCTCATGCTTCTGACACCAAATGTGTGGGTTTCTTCTTTCATTAACCAATTTGTGAATTCTCTGGACACCAAATGGATGTCTTACAATTCAATTAAGATCTGACATAACCTACCTAGAGTTAGTGTTAGGTCCCATAAGTTAAAGGGCTTAGTTCTTAACATGGAACGAAAGTGTTCTATTTTTTTTTTTCAGTGCTGGAGATTGAACCCAGAGCTTCATGCATGCTAGACAATCACTCCAACACTAAGCTACATTCTCAGCCCCAATGGGCTCAGTTCTACAAAGCTGCACCCAACTCAGATGCTAAGAGCAAGCCTAGGCTTTCCCATAGTTCTTACCAACCAGTTATAAATCAGGGGTTTCCCTAACCCCCTCCGCAGGTCCAATAATTTGCTAGAATAATTCAAAGAATTCAAGAAAACTATTACATTTGCGCCTGCAGCTATAGCCCTGTGGCATCCGATCCCGTCAGATCTCGGAAGCTAAGCAGGGTCGGGCCTGGTTAGTACCTGGATGGGAGACTGCCTGGGAACACCAGAAGCTGTAGGCTTGGGAGAAGGACCTGGCAACCCCCTCCCAAAAATCAATCTGCCATTGAAAACACTATGCATAGCAGAGAAGCACTGACAATAGTGTTTCCCCTGTTGTACAGAGGGTCGCTATGAGTCGGATACCGACTTGACGGCACCTAACAACAACAAATTACATTTGCTGCCTGCAGCCATACCACTGTGGTATCCAATCCTGTCAGATCTCAGAAGCTAAGCAGGGTCAGGCCTAGTTAGTACTTGAATGAGAGATTGCCTGGGAACACCAGGTACTGTAGGCTTGGGAGAAGGACTTGGCAACCCACTCCCAAAAATCAATCTGCCATTGTAAGCCCTATGAATAGCAGAGGAGCACTGACAATAGTGTTTTGCCTGTTGTATATAGCGTCGCTACGAGTCGAACACCAACTTAACAGCACCTAACCGTAACAACATTACATTTGCTATTACTGGTTTATTAAAAGGATATAACTCAGAAACAGATGAATGAAAGAGCTGCATAAGGCAAGATACGGGCACATAGAGCTTCTGTGTCTTTTCCAGGCACATCACCATATATTCACCAACCTAGAAGTTCTCCAAACTCCTTATTTAGGGGCTTGGGGGAATTCATTATGTAGGTATAGATCATTGCCCATGGGTAATTAGCTCTATCTGCAGCCCCTCCCCTCTATTCTTCCAGGAGGTTGAGGAGTGGGGCTGAAAATTCCAACCTTCTGCTATGATTTTTCTGTGCTTTCTAAGAGTGACCTACAACAGTTCATGTGCTTGGTCCCCAGTGTGGGGGTGTTGAGGTTGAGGTGGCAGAATCTTTAAAATGTGGGGGCCCCCAGAATGTAATTAGGATATGTGGGCCCCAACCTCAGAAGGAATTACTGTTGATCTAACAGAGTTCTCAACAGAGCAGATTGCTGGAAAAGTGAAACCACCACACATTCACTTGATGTGTGTGTACCCAGTTTCCTTCCTACTTCTTCACCAGATGCACCCAAGTGGACCCTATTCAGGACACCAATGACACATTCTTAGACCTTCAGAATGGTGAGCTAAAAACTTTTCTTTATAAAGTATGCAGCCTCAGATATTTTGTCATAGCAACACAAAGTAGACTAATTATACCCTCTATTCACATTGTTGGTTCCTGTGGAGACCAGCCTCCACTCTGAAGGTGTCCAGGGGACTCACATACCAGTTAGCTTTATTAGCACCCAAAAGACACTCAGGTTTTAGAATCTGTGTATCAGGATCAAGACAAAGGTCAAATGTATATTTCTTCTTGTATCACAGCCCTCATGTAATAGTTTATAGTACATTAAGGTCTACTACTCAATAGCTTTGCAATATATGCTAATTTTTCTCCAAGCAACTGAGCAAGTGCATTTGGCAGATCACTGGAAGTACCTGTGTCATAAATATAGCCCCTAATTTCCAGAAGTTCTTATTTAGGGAAAGAAAGCCACATGTATCAGGTTTGACCACGCAAAGTGATAAGAGTGGAATGTGAACAGAGAGGGGATTTGTTGAATAAAAGGAAATAAAATATAACTAATTAAATAACAAAAGCCACAGAATCTGTAATTTTATCCCCACACTTGCTTTCCTTTCTCAAACCATTAAAATTCACCTATTATACTACCTACTTACAAAGACTGAAAATAAGTTGATAGGAAAGATTAATATTAACTAACTTTACTAACTTTTTAAAAAATATTTGATATCTTCTTTTGTCCAGTGCTGGGGATTGAGCCCAGGGCTTCATGCAGGCTAAAAAAGCATTTTATCACTGAGCCACAACTCCAGCCTGATCTTTGCTATCTATATGGCTCTTTGAGCCTGCAGCCATAGACCCCTAGCTTCAGATCTCATCAGATCTTAGAAGCTAAGCCAGGTTGGGCCTGGTTAGTATGTGGATGGGAGACTGGGAACACTGGGTGCTGTAGGCTTGGGAAAAGGATCTGGCAGCCCACTCCCAAAAAACAACCAGCCATTGAAAACCATAGGAATGGCAGAGCAGCACTGAAAATAATGCCAGGAATGGCCCAGTGTAGAGGAATGTTTCATCTGTTGTACATAGGGTTGATGTGAGTAGGACCCAACTTGACGGCAGCTAACTACAACAACATGGTTCTTTAGTAATAAGATATTTTTTGTTTATTATTTAAGTTTTCTGTGTGTCTGAGAAGATCAAATAATTATAGCATTAAATAAACTGAATTCAGGGGACCATGTTCCCTTTATCCTCATCCCAAAATGCACTATGACATAGAAATTGGGATTGCATATTGTCATCGTAAACCCATTGGCATAATCAAGAATATTGTGACAGCATACTCCACAGAGTTGAAAACTTTGTATTGGTGCAAGCATATGACATACTCAGGACAGGCAAAATTGCAGTATTTACAGATTTAATCCTCAAAAATTTTTTTTCTTTTTTTCTTTTCTTCTTTTCTTTATTTTTTATTGAGGTACTAGGGGGCTGAACCCAAGACCTCAGAACTCACATATGCTTTGGAAGTCCTCTGCCACTGAACTGCACCCCTAGCTCCTTTTTTTATTTTTTAAGTTGACACAGGGTCTCATTAAGTTACCCAGGATGGCTCTGCCTCAAACCTGCAATCCTCTTGCCTCAGCCTCCCATATCACTGTGATTACAGGCCTGCACCACCATACCCAGCCATCCCTCTAATTTTTTCTAAAAGCAAATTAATTTTAATAGCTTCAGAAAAGATACCTTCTGATAACTGTCTCTCCAGGACTTATCACTCTCTGTTATGAAACAGAATGGAGCCTGAAATGTAAGCACTGGTAGGTCAGCTGCTACCAAAAATAATCAGCCTCCCTTATACTTAGGCAATTTGATGCATCATCCTCAGAACTGTGCTTACTCATCCTTCATGCCTGGCCAAATTGGTAAAAAGTTTAAAAAAGAGAACATAATTTAGAATTGGCTTAGTTCATTATCATCGAGAATCTTTTGCATTTTGAAATATCTCTAGTATATTTTAATCTGCTTGCCTGATTATTGCCATGCTCTATTACCATGTGGCAAGGCATAACTTTAACTGGATTCAAATAAAATGATTAATACCTATAGGACAATACATAGAAGAATCTAAAGGATGTTTTCCTCCAAGTATATAATATTTAGAATTCAGCCTTGATGAATAGTACTCAAACAGTGTGAATTTAAATTGTCATACTTATCCCATGATTGCTTCTTTGGAAAAAAATTTTAAAAACATAGTGAACAAGAAAGAGATTTTTAAAGTTTGTACACAGAACTTTAGGTAAGTGAAATGAGGTTTTTCACCTTCAGTCTCCCCTTTTTGTGAGCACTGCATGTGTAGGCAGTATCATTAGTTCCTTTCTGTAGTTTCCAGTGTTCTTAGGCAAGTTTTCTTACAGTACACTTTTGTGACAGGGACTAGGCAATGGGTAACAACCTCCTCCAATGTTTGGACATCGTTCTATGGCTGAATGTCAGGGGAAATTGTTCATAATCACCAACTGTCTCTCCAATGAGAGACAGAATCCCAGGGCTTCAGCCATGGAGTTCACCAGGGCTACCGTTTGAGATGCTTTGGTTATTATTGGGAGGCAGTTAGAACTGGTCATTGCCCATAATGTCCCATATACTAAGAGCCAGCGGATGCTCCGCAATGTGCCCTGTAAAGAGAAAGGGAGAGGAGAGAGGAGAGAGGAGGGAGGAGAGAGAGAGAGAGGGAGAGATCCCAGCAGTCTCTGCACACTGGAAATCTCAGTATCTGTGGGATTCTGTTTATGTAGCTCTCAAAACTCTACCCCGCAGGCTAGCAGAAACCAGTCTCTGGAAGAAGGCCTTGCGAGGAGAACCAAAAAGACAAATGAGCAGAGGATGCTGGAAATGCAAAGTTTCCTTGGAGAAACCTAATCTTGGGTGTGAATATCACACCCAACTGTTTTCTTTCCCACCCACTCTGGGGACATCACTCTTCTCTGGATGCCAGTACCAGATGCACCAGAGTTATAGTGACTGACAAAACCATAGGCCACATCCCAGATTGTCTTCATCTATTTTTATTTCATTTAATGCCATTGGAAAATATTATTCAGCAACTACCAAGTGCAAGTTCCTTGTGGAAAACAGTCTCAGTTTCAAATGTGCTGCCACGTTGCTCCCATAAAACAATGACATATTAGAATTCCTGTTTTTTTGGTTTTTTGGTTTTTTTTTACGGCTTATGTTGCCTCCCCTTCCTCAAGGTCAGGAGCTTTACTGAAGCCAAGAGGATCAATGTTTGAATTAGAAGTTATGCCCACTGTTACTGTATGAGAGCAAAAAAAGGTCACAAAATGACAACAGAGCCAAGAAGGCTGCGGCTTCCCTCCCTGGGTTTTGATTTCTTTCAACTAAAGTTTAAATCTTATGTGCCTGTGATCAGTGGCTAGCGATCTACAGAAAATTGCCTTTTTGTAAGCTCTAAATAAGAAGGCACGAACCATCTGTGATTTCACACAAAAGGCCAGACAAAGCCACATGAAACAACCATGCATGTTAAATTTTAAGTAGACTGATTTTTTTAAAGATATAGAATATAAGTTTTTTGTTGTTGTTGTTCAGAGGAGTGGGAGACAAAATGTGGGCTGAAATAAACATTAAGCAAGTAGGATTTCACCTAAATCTGGCAGACACTGTGTTTAAGAAGAGATGCAATACTCCTTATATGACTGAAGGGAGTCTTTAATATACCCAAATATGGATAATTGAGGAATCCATTTGACCAGACCAAAGGCAGAGTTAAAATATTTGTTTGGTAAAAGGTTGCATGTACTAGATTTTACAGGATTGCTTAAACAATAAGCAGAAAGATATGCAATTGAATATGTATACAGAAAGGAGTCATTTGGAGTTTTTTTTTTTAAGATAATGATTCATTTATATGGGATCAGTCTGGCTGTGGTGTGCTTAACTTCCACTGGTAAGAGGAAATGTTGACTATAAAGTTACTCTAAAGGTACAAATGCTGCATTACATTTCCTGGAATCAGGGTCTGGTGCATAGTAGATGCTCAATAAATATTTGTTGAATAAATAAATAAGCTATTTCAAAGTACAGAGTCTTGAATGTTGTACTTTACTCCCAAAGACAGCTATAATTATACAAGTACTTGCAAGCATAAGAGAAAGCTGCCTGCAGGCAGGAAATTCCTTAGATAATTGAAGTCTGATCCTAAAATGTTTGTTCTCGGATTGTCTAAATAATCAATCAGATTATTCTACTTAAAAATTTTGTGCTACTTCCTAGCACAAAATTCCTTTTTTCATTTTAAATCTTCAAATAAACTTTGAAGGATATCCTGCAATTACCCCTGTATGCTCACCTCTTGCCCAACACAGCCTTCTCTGTGGGCACTCTGCCTGTAAGGAACTTGTCTTTACTGTTGCAGACACAGAGTCCAAGCCTTGCAGGTTGTATTAGACTGGAGGAAAAGCCGAGCCCTGTGGACTATCTTAGCCTCCACTCAGATGTTCATATACCCAACCCTGCTGCAGCCTTCATTAAGGACAGAAAATTCCAGAAAACACTAGTATATTCTGGGTGCTAACAAATCACCATGGGATAAAATTGCATTGATTTGTTATTTTTCATTCAGAAAACCCTAATTTGTCTTCTTTCTCTCTTCTCTCCCACCATGAAAAGCCTCCAGTTCCAACGTGATTGGCTGGACCCAGGGGCCAAAGTTGAAACTGCAGCCAAATGATCCCTTTGGTGTTTGCTCTTTTCTTCCACAGAGAAGAGAATGGGCCCAAGAATTCCAAGAGTTGGGCTCAGGGCAAATAAAAGCATACAATTCCTTTGCTTGCTGCTCTCTGTTGCAGGATGGGGCCAGGATCTGGAGTTCCCAAAGCTTTTGTCACATCTTATGTGCCACTCACTGGTGTAGAGATACTTCTTCCATGCCTCGGTCCCTACTTGTCACTCTCCTTTCATCTCAGCTGCTTGAAGGATTAGGGCTGGGGTCTGACCAAGATCTCTTAACCCTTGTTGTTAGGTGTCATTGAGTTGGTGTCCAACTCATAGTGACCCAACATACCCCACATAGTGCTTCTCTGCTATTCATAGGGTTCTCAATGGGTGATTGTTTTGGGAGTGGGTTGTCACATCCTTCTCCCAAGTCTACAGCACCTGGTATTCCCAGGCGGTCTCCCATCCAAGTACTAACTAGGCCCGACCCTGCTTAGCTTCTAAGATCCGATGGGATCTGACGCCACAGTGGTACAGCTGACAACCCTTAGGAAATGGAGGGTCTCAGACTTTTTTTGTTAGTAGTATTTTAATTGCACGTATTTAGGGGGTACAGAGTGATAATTCAGTTCCTATATACAGGGTGCAATTATGAAATCAGGGTTATTGACATTTTCATCTCTTTAAACATTTTATAAAACTTTTAAATTAACATAATGATGATTGTAGATATTTATGAGGTATAGTGTAATTCTTTTTAACTTGCATACAGTATAATGAGATTGATTATAGGATTTTCATAGAATTGCATCTGTATTTTGCACTTGTTCTCTCACTTTTTACCCCTCTTATCTGTTTCCCCTCCTCCTCCTACCTTTCCTATCATCCTCCCCATCCCAATAGTCCCCTCACCCCTCATGTTGTGTCCACTTGTATTTTCCAATCTTAGATATGTACAGTTGTGTATATATATTTTTTCTTTCTTTTTCACTGGAAAATTTTAATGTACAATTTAATGGGTTTCATTCTGACATGTATTTCATTGTGACATTTCCATATATGCATTTCATTGTGCATTGCTCACATAACCTCCCCCTTACTCTCTCATGACTCTGCTCCCCAATACCCATCCCCTCACCAGTGATCTCCTTTCTACTTGTATGTCTTTTTGTGGGAATGATTATATACATGCACCCTGATTTTGATTTAAGCCCAAACTTTTTTTCTATAATAATCTATCTTTTTACATTCTCAGCAGTATTACATAAGTGATCTAGTATGTATGTATTATTGCCATCCTTTGGAATTATTGGTATTATTATTGTTGTTGTTGTTATTGTTTCCCATACTAATAAAGCTGAGCTGTTTACATTGAGGTTGAACTCTTCCCCTTCCTCCCTCCTTGTTGGCCATCCTCCTGCTTCCATCTTCTCCCGTCATGGCTTCCTCTTGCTAGATCCCTCCCTCCTTCTTTCTACTCCTTAAATTGTTCCTTCTATGCTAGGTTTACATGAGCTTTTTGTTATGTTCCAATTTATGTATAGGATTTTTCCATCTTTTAAGTTTGGTTCAGCTCCCACATATGAGTGAGAACATATGGTATTTCTCTTTTGGGGCTTGTGTTCTTTCACTTAAAATAATTTTCTCCATTTCCATTCATTTTGCTGCAAATGACATTACTCATTTTTTTAATTGCTGAGTATTCCATTGTGTATATGTACCATAATTTTTTTTATCCATTCTTCTGTTGATGGGCACTTTGGTTGATTCCATATCCTTGTTATTGTGAAAAGTGCTGCATTGAACATGGAAATGCAGGCGTCTCTGTGGTATGATGACTCATGTCCCTTCGGGTATATTCCCAATAGTGTCATAGCTGGGTCATATGGTAGATCTATTTTTAGTTTTTTGAGGTACCTCCATATTGACTTCTAAATTGGAGGTTGATCCAATTTACAATTCCACTAACAGTGTAAGAGGGTTCCCTTTTCTCCACATTCATGACAGCATTTGTTGTTATTTGTTTTACAGATTGGCCATTCTTACAAGAGTAAGGTGGAATCTCAGAGTTGTTCTGATTTGCATTTCTATAGTGGCTAGGGATATTGAGCATTTTTTCATGTGTTTCATAGCCTTATGAGCTTCTTCATTTGAGAAGTATCTGTTCAGTTCCTTTGCCCACTTTTGTATTGGGTTATTTGTTTTTCTTGGGTATTGCTTTCTTGAGTTCTTTATAAATTCTGGGAACTAGATCATTCATGTAACACTGCTAGAATGTAAAAAGATAGATTACTATAGAAAAAAATGTCTGTCTGATGTGCAGGACATGAAGATTTTTTCCCATTCAGTAAGGAGTTCCTTCACTCTGTTGATTATTTCCTTTGCTGTACAGAAGTTATTTAATTTCATGTAATCCCATTTATCTATTTTTGTTGCAATTTCTTGAGCAATTGGAATCCTATTAAGGAAATGCTTCCTATACCTGTATGTTGGAGTGTATTGCCTATCTTTTCTTCTAGGAATTTTAACATTTCTGGTTTTATGTTGAAGACTTTTATCCACTTCAAGTTAACTCTCATGCATATTGAGAGGTGCAGGTCTGTTTTCATTTTTCTGCAAGTGGCTATCCAAGTTTCCTAGCACCATTTATTGAAAAGGCTATCCTTTCTCCAATTCACCTGTTTTGCTCCTTTGTTAAAAATCAGGTGGCTATAGATGCATTGATGTATCTCTGGGTCCTCTATTCTGTTCCACGGGTCTTCAGACCTATTTTTGTGCCCGTACCAACCTGTTTTTGCTACAACAACCCTGTAGTGTAGATTAAAGTCAGGTATTATGACTCCACCTATACTAGTTTTGCAGCTTAAGAGTGTTTTGGCTACATGTGGTCTTTTGTGTTTCCATATGAATTTTTGGATCTTTTTTTTTCTATTTCTGTAAATTCTGTCATTGGAATTTTAATGTGCACTGCCTTAAATCTATAGATTGCTTTTGGTAGGATAGCCATTTTTACAATATTGATTCTCCCAATCCAGGAACAAGAAAGGTCCTTCTACCTTTTAGTATCCTCTTCAATTTCTTTTTTTAATGTTTTGAAATTTTCCTTGTAGAGATCTGTAGATCTTTGGTTAGATTGATTCCAAGGTATTTAATTTTCTGGTGGGCTATCATGAAAGGGATTGTAGCTGTAATTTCCTTCTCTTCCTGCTTGCTGTTGGTGTAAAGGAAGGTACTGATTTTGGGGTGTTAATTCTGTATCCTGCCACTTTGCTGAAGGAGTTAATCAGCTCCAAAAGTTTTCTAGAGGATATTTTAGGGTTCTTTATGTAAAGTATCATGTCAACTGCAAATAAGGATAGTTTGACCTCTTCTTTGTCTATCAGTATCCCTTTGATTTCTTTCTCTAGTCTGATTGCCCTGACTAGGACTTCAATTACAATGTTAAATAAGATAGGAGAGAGTGGAAGAGTGGACATCCTTGTCTTGTTCCATATCTTAGAGGAAATTGTAATATGATGTCATCTGTAGGTCAATCATAGATGGCTTTTATAATGTTAAGGTATTTTCCTATTATGCCAATTTCTCCAGGGTTTTTATCATGAAAAGGTGTTGCACTTTGTCAAGGCCTTTTCAGCATCAATTGAGATGATCATATGATGTTTGTTTGCAAGCCTCTTGATGTGCTGAATTACATTAATTGATTTTCATATGTTAAACCAGGCTTGCATCTGTGGAATAAATCCTGCTTGGTCATGGAGAACAATCTTTTTAATATGTTGCTGAATTCAGTTTGCCAGAATTTTGCTACGAATTTCTGCATCTATGTTCATGATGGGAATAGGTCTATAATTCTCCACCTTAGATGTATCCTTTCTGGTTTAGGTATCAAGGTGATGGTAGCTTCATAGAATGAGTTTGGGAGTGTTCCCTCCTTTTCTACTTTTTGAAATAATTTGAGGAAGACAGGTATTAATTCTTCCTTGAAAGTTTGGTAGAATTCTGTTGTGAACCCATTAGGTCCTGGGTTCTTCTTTGTTGGGAGACTTTTTATTACCTTTTCTATTTTGGCATATGTAATGGGTTTGTTTAGGTCACTTATGTCCTCTGGGATTAATTTTGGTAAATCATATGTGTTAATAAATTTGTCCCTTTCTTCTGTATTTTCATATTTCTGGGAATACAATTTCTCAAAGTATTCCCTGATGAAATACAGAAAATCATCCATTTTGCTGCAAATAACATAATTTCATTCTTCTTTTCTGCTGAATAATATTCCATTGCATATAGATAGATAGATAGATAGATAGATAGATAGATAGATGTAGATATATACATAGATATATATATCACATTTTAAAAATCCAATCATCTGTTGTTGGACCCCTAGGCTAATTCCATACTTTTGTAATTTTAAATAATGTTACAATAAATATGGAAGTTCAGATGCCCCTGTGCTTTGATGACTTATCTTTCTTTGGGTATATTCCTAGAAGTGGTACCACTGGTTCATGTAGTAGTTCTATTTTTATTTTTCCAAGGAAACTCCATTCTGATTTCCATAATGCCTGAATTAATTTACAGTCCAGACAGCACTTTAAAGGCCTCCTTTTCCTCACATCCTTACCAGCATTTGTTATTGTTCGCTTTGTTGATGCCAGCCATTCTGACTGTAGTGAGGTGGAATCTCATTGTAGTTTTAATTTGCATTTCCCTAATGGCAAAGGGTTTTTAGGTGCCATAGAGTCAGTATCTGACTCATAGTGACCCTCATAGTGTTTTCAATGGCTGACTGTTTCAGGATTGTCTTGGGAGTGGATTGCCAGGTCCTTCTCCCATTTTGGGGGCGCTGCAGTCTCTGAGGCCCAGAGTTCAATTCCCAGCACCACAAAAATGGGAGAAGGGCCTGGCAATCCACTCCCAATGCAATCCTGAAACAGTCAGCCATTGAAAACCCTATGAGGGTCGCCAGGAGTCGGATATCGACTCGACGACACCTAACAACAACAACGATGGCAAAGGGTATTGTACATTTTTTCTGATTTATTGGACATTTGTATTTCTTCTTTTGATAACTGTCTGTCCAGTTCCATTGCCCACTTATTTATTAGATTATTTGTTACTTCATTGTTTAATTTCCTAAGTTCTTTATATATCCTTGATATTAATGCTCTGTCAGAGGTATAGGGCATGAACATTCTCTCCCATCTATGGGCTATCCATTTATTCTATTGCTTCCTTTCTGTACAAAAGTGTATTAATTTTATGTAATCCCATTTGTCAATTCTTATTGCAATTTCCTGGGCTATTGGAGTCTTGTTAAGAAAGTACTTGCCTATACCTATTAGCTGGAGTGTGTTCACTATATTTGATTCTAATAGTTTTAACGTTCTAGTTTCATGTGGAGATCTCTGATCCATTTTGAGTTAACTTTTGTACAGGTCAAGAGATATGGGTCTACTTTCATTCTTCTACATATGAATGTCCAATTTTCCCAGCACCATTTGTTGAAAAGGCTATGTTTTCTCCAATGTATGACTTTGACACCTTTGCTAAAGATCAAGTGGCTATAGTTGTGTAAGTGCCTATCTCTGTCTTCTCTTCTGTTCAATTGATCTTCATGCCAGTTTTGTGCCAGTACCAAGCTGCTTTTGCTACTAGGCCCTGTAATATAGTTTGAAGCCAGGTATTGGGATGCCTCCTGTACTGCTTATAATTGCTTATGTTTTTTTGTATATACAGGATCTTCTGTGCCTTCATATGAATTTTAGCATTTTTTATTTCTGTAAAATATATCATTGGAATTTTAATGTGAATTACATTGAATCTGTAGATTACTTTTGGTAGTATAGCCATTTTCACAATATTAATTCTTCTGATCCATGAAAACGGGAGATCTCTCCATTGTTTAGTGTCTTCCTCAATTTCTTTCTTTAGTGTTTTGAGGTTTGCATTTTAGCAATCTTTAGGATCTTTGGTTAGATTAATTTCTAAATACTTAAGTTTTTGGTGGTCTTCTGTGAATGGGATTATTGTTAGGATTCATTTCTCTTCCTATTTATATATATATTATATATATTATATATATTTTATATATAATATAAAATTATTATATATATTATTAATAATAATATATAGGAATGCTACTGGGTTTTGAGTATTAATTTTGTATCCTGTTACCTTTTCTAAGAAGATAATTAGCTCTAAGAGATTTCTAGTGGAGTTTTCAGGGTCTTTAAGTATAGAATATTGTCATCTGCAAATAGGGATAATTTCACCTATTTGTTTCCTATTTGTATCCCTGTCATTTCTTTCTCTTGCCTTATTGCTGTCACTAGGATGTCAATCATTATATTGAATAAGAGTTCAGGTGGAATGTTTTCAGTTTTTCCCCATTTAGTACAATGTTGGCTATAGTTTTGTCATATATAGCTTTTTCGATGTTAAGTTATGTTCCTTCTATTCCCAGTTTCTTCAGAACTTTAACTGAAAGTTTTGGCTATCATTTGATTATAGGAAATTTTTAATTTCCTTTCTGATTCCTTCGATGACCCATTGATTATTCAAAAGTGCGTCATTTAATTTCTGTATATTTGTACCATTCTTGTAGTTTTCCCTGCTATTGATTTCTAGTTTTATTCCATTGTGATCTGAAAAGATACAGGGAATGATTTCAATGTTTTGTGTTGCTTGAGGCTAGTTTTATGAACCAGAAGGTGGTCTATTTTAGAAAACATTCCATGTGGTGATGAGAACAATGTGTATTTCACATCTGTTGAGTAGAATATTCTGTAGCCATCTATTAAACCTAATTAGTCTATGGTGTTGTTTAAGTCCATAGTTTCTTTGTTGATTTTTTGCTTTAATGATCTATTGAAAAGAATAGGGTATTGAGGTCTCCCATTGTTATTGGACTTATGTGATCCTTTTGGGCCAATAGGTTTGTTGTATGAAGTTAGATGCACCAGTGTTAGGTGCATAAATATTAAACTATCATTATGTCCACTTGGTTTATTGTTCTCTATATTAGTTAATATATAGTTGTCTTCTTTGTCCCTTATGATTAACTTAAGATTGAAGTCACATTTGTCAAATAGTAGTATAGCTGCTATTGCTTTTCTTTCCTTTCTTCTTCTTTTTTCTTTGGGGGTGGGCATGTCCATATGCTTGCTATATCATTTTCCAACCTTTTATTTTCATTCTATCCTTTCTTAAGAATGAGATGCATCTGTTGAATGCCAAAAATAGAAATATTTTATTTCTTAGTCCAATTGGCCAATCAGTGTCTTTAAAAAGATGAGTTAAAACCATTTATGTTTTGGGTAATTATTGAGAGGACTTTGGTGTTCTGCATAATTTTGATTGTTGTTTTTCTCTTAAAAGTTTGGGTGTTGCTCATTCTTTACTTTGTCTTCTGTTCATATTAGGGTTTTGTTGGCTTATTAAGTTGGATGTCTTTGCTTTTTATTAGTTTTTATTTGTTTATGTGTTCCTCTCATGGGGTTTATTCATTCCTGTGGTCTTGCTTTAGGCTTTGTTTTTCTTCTTCTGTATGTAGAATTTCCTTGAGCATCCTCTGCATTGCTGGTTTGGTGATCATGAATTGCTTAAACTTGTGTTTATCTGGAAGGTATTTATTTCTCTATTTTAAAGAACAATTTTGTGGAATATAATATTGTTATTGTTGTTAGGTGCCATCAAGCCAGGTCTGACTCACAGTGACCCTATTGCAACAGAACAAAACACTACCTGACACTGCCATGCTCCTGATCTTCATTGTTTAAGCACATTGTTTTGTCACTGTGTCAATCCATCTATTTGAGGGTCTTCCTTTTTTTTTCTAACCTGTCACTCTTCCAAACATGATGAAATATATCATTCCATGAATTCCTTGCTTTTAAGTTTATTTTTGAGAAGTATGATGTTATTCTGATGGGTTTTCCTTGACATTTTTCTCATGCAACCCTTAAAATGGTTTCTTTGCTTTGTAGTTTTAGCATTCTAACTATAATGTGACATAGAGAGGATCTGTTCTCATCTAATCTATTTAAAGTTCTGGATATCCCTGCTGTTTGGGTCTCTATTTCTTCCCTTAGATTTGGGAAATTTTTAGCTATCATTTCATTGAGTAGGTTTTCTATGCTTCTGGTTTTAGTTTCAGCTTCTTCTTGTATCCACTGAATTCTTTTGTACATTGCTTCATCTTGTCAAATACTTCCTGGAAGTTGTGGTCATATTCTTTCATTTTTTTTGTTTTCTTTTTCTTTGTATCTGAGTAAATAAGCTCTTTGACCTTGTATTCTGTCCCTGATATTCTGTCTTCTTCTTGATCCAGTCTGTTTATATTACAGTAATTTTTATCTAATTGGTTGTGTTTTTCAATTCCTGCATTTCTGTTTGATTTTTTAAAGATCTCAGTTTCTCTGCTGCATTTTTCTTCTAAGTAGAATGCTTTGTCAAGCATCTCAATTACATTCATCTGCCTAGTTGTGGTTTCTTTAAGGTCATTTATCATTCTTAAAAGTAGACTTTTAAATTCTTTGGTATTTCTACCATTTGGATAGCTTAAATTTAATGAAGTGTTATAGTCATTAAGGGATTCTCTTCATCTTGTTTTTTTTTTTTTTATGGTTCTAGATCAGGTTTGGGGCATTTTGTAGTGTGATTCTTTGGGGTTATCCTTGGTTACATGCCTTCTTTTGAGATCTTGATCTCCTATCTCATTCAGAGCATTATGAAGCAAACTGTGGCTATAGTAATAACTTTGACCAAAGTCACATTTGTAATTATAGTTAATCTAATTTGAGACCAGCTACTGTTTAAGAAATTGTCTGTGGAAAGATATTGGAAAGAATAGTGACAAGTGAGGTTTGGGGTTAGATTCGGATAACTAATAGTGAAAGTATCAATAGCACAGGGATGGAAGTTGGAGGACAGGGTGGGAAAGAAGGGAAAGAATGTGATTAGAGAGAATAAGGAAGAAGAGCAAGCAGAAAGGGGAGTGTTGGATAGTGAGAAAGAACAGAGCAAAAAATATACAAATCTGCATATATATATATATATATATATATATATATATATATATATGGTTTTCAATGGCTGGTGGTTTCAGTATTACTTCAGGAGTGGATTGCCATGTCCTTCTCCCGTTTTTGTGGTGCTAGGGATCAAACCCAGGTCCTCAGAGAGTGTGGAACATCATTCTACCAACTGAGCTAAACTCCAGCCCATATATCATATATATGTCTGTGTATATATATATACATATATATGTATATACATACATATACATTGCAAGAGGTGCAACAAATACAAACATAAAAGGTCTCCCTTTTTAACAAATAAATTTGGCACATTTTGAAAGTATTAGCAATTAACTGGGATAACCTAAAAAGAAAAATGGTTTGATTTTGACTGAGAGGAATGAAGAAAATAATAAGAAAGAAAGGAAGAGAAAAGGAGAAAAGGAAAAATAAAATAGTAAAATAATAAAAATAAGTCAAAAATAAATAAAAATGAAAAATAGAGTGAAAAAAAGCCAAACAGCACTGATTGGCTCTGTCTAGGTGTCTGTCACCCAGGTTCTTCTTATTAAGTCCCACCTACCCTCTGGGTGTTGTTGAATAGCAAACGCATCCTTCACTCCACACCACAGTTCCCTATCAGTTCAGAGTGAGGATTCACCCTCCTGTTCCTTCAATGTAGCATGGAGTGGACCTTCTTTGGGCCTTTCTGTCCTACAAACCTTCACAGTCTTCTGCACGCTGACCATCCTGACCTTAGGATCTGCACTGCCACTAAGCTGTGTATATTTCTTTCTCCCTAAAATGGTCCCTTCCAATCTGCCAGGATCAATGACTCCAGCCACGATGCAGAGCCCAAACTGTGGCTGAGTCAGGCCTGGGAATCCATATGTCTGGGGTAACCAGCCATGACTTAGTTCTCTGGCCATGTCAACAGAATGCCAAAGTGATTATATGTTGGAAACTAGGCTGGCCCCCAGGCCTGGCTGGATGCTGTATCTTCTGAAGCATGCTGCAGTCAATCTTGGTGGAAGCAAAAGTGAAAGTGGATCTGGCTACCTGACTGTCCATAATTGTACCCGCATCTGTTTCACCCCAGGGACTGTGGTACAGTGTTTCCAGAGCCCCTGTTCTGCAATTCACTCATGTTTATAGCCAGTCTGTTCTATAGCACAGGAGGCACTGGATTGCCTTTTGGGGCTGAGATTTTCTTTCCCCACTGTGACACTGGGCACTGTGTTTCTGAGGCCAAACTTATTTGCTTCATCTCTCTGCACAGGTCTTTTGTTATCTGCAGCTGAGACTATCTTCTCAACCTCTCTGCGTTCTTGGCTTTTTTGTTATTTTCTCTGTTCAGGACAAAGTCTGTATTTCACTGGTTTAACTCTCCTGACTCATTGCATCTCCCAGAGAGTGCTTTTAATCTACCATCTTAACCTGGCCCCCATCATTCAAATTTAAATATCAGATGTTCATATAGCCTCATTGGATCCAAGCACTGACAGGGCAGGTGTACCAAGAGTGGGGGTGGAATAGTGGGTTGGACCTCTGCAGGTTGGAAAGTAATGCAAAGATACATTCCTGCAGGAGGGAAGCAATCATTACTGGAGATCCCCAGGAACCTAAGAGGCATGTCCTAGAATCTGGCAGCAAAACCCTTTCCTTTGTATCTGTCAAATAAAGGCCTTTATACCTAACAGAGAAATTATAATAGAGAGTATAGAGTAGATTTATCAAAAATAGTACACCTTTAAGGAATTAGAGGGAAAACTGATACACCTGGAGAGACTTAGGCAGACCTGGAAAGGAAATGGGAAAAACCTGCATTCCCTGGGTGACTAAGCATGAGGAAGTTTGTATTTCCCAGGGGAAGATAAAGAAACCAGTGAAGAGGAGAATTAAGCCAGCTTCTAGAGGGAAAATTACCTTAGACAGATCAGATGGCGAGCCCATGGTTTCTAGAGAAAGAAGAAAAGAGAAAAGGGCACAAAACAGAGAGAAGGAAAAAAGAGAGCAGCTGATTGTTCCCTCTACTTTTACCTAAACTAGGGCATGCCCAGTGTGACATCAGCCCTGGCTGCCCAGCTCTGGAGCCTAGTGTGATGTGGGCCTGGGGTCTTTGTTTTGTAAATGGCTCAATGGCTTGGATAGGGTGGGGCCCATTTGAAAATGTCCATGTGGCCTCTCCATCAGGGTGGAAAAGCAGGAGACATTTTTAATCCCTTCTCCCACTGTATCACCTGCTAATGCTTCAGCTACCCTGCCAGTCACAATCAAGTGGACAGCCTCCCTGCAGAAAGAGATGCAAATGAGGTCACCACCTCCTGGCCACTGGCTGACTATGACTACAGCGGTTGGAGGTTGACATTACCTCATCTTCTTGGATTGCAAGTATTGGAGAAAGAACAAGTTTCTATCATTGAGAAGGACTTTTGCTGACCTGAGTCTATGGGAAAGCAGGCAATCTGCAATTGGAAAGACTCCTTCAGAGTTTTGGACCTGGGATACTGACATGGCCTTTTGGTTGGCTTTCTGGGGCTGGGACAACATACCAGAGAAAAGCAACTCAAAGGAGGAAATGTTGACTTTGACTCCTGGTTTCAGAGGTTCCTTCCATAGTCATTTGGCTCCATTGTTTCTGGGCTGGCGAGAGGCAGAACATGATGGTGAGAAGAACATGGTAGACCAAAGCTGCTTGCCTCCCCTCCAGCCCAGAAGCAGAAAGCAAGAAAAGAAGGGGCCAGAGTCCCAGTATTTCCATCAAGGGCATGCCCCTAATGTACTGCTTCTTTTAACCAGGCCCCTGGTCCTAAAAGTTCCACCAAGTTCCACTAGCACCACCAGCTGGGACCAAGCTTTCAACACCCAAGGCTTTGGGGAACATTTCATATCCAGCCATAATATTTGGCTACTGCTGGAAAGCAGCAGTAGGATACTGAGCCCATAGAGCTCAGGTGACTCTGGCCTAACCTGCCAATTTGGGGGACTGGTCACTCTGGACAATACTACTGATACATGGAACGGGCTCAGAAATCATCGCTTATTGATTGGGCCTGTTGCTGCTAGGAATGGCACTGGTGTGTCCTCCATGGTTTCTCCTCTTTGCATGAGAAAGCAGCAGCTTTCTCTGTGGAGGAAATGTTATCTTCCACTCAAGTGCCTGAAGCAGAGTTGCTGACCCAGAGGGCTCCTCAGTTCACAGAGACCCACCTAAACACCTTGGCCTGGAACATTGCTGGTCAGCTCAGCTGAAACTCACATTGATGCCACACCATCCAGCAACAATCAGGCTGAAAGTAGACATGTTTGTTCTGCTCAGTAGGTAGAGCTCAGACTCCTGAAATGATCTTTGATGGTTAAGAACACCCTTCTTAGCCTGTAAACTACTGGCTGCTCCTGTGGAACAGACTATGAGGATGACTCATAGCTGCCCAGAGAAAAGGTCATGCCCTGGAGAAAATAGCTGGCGTGAGCCCTAGAGTCTGCAGCACTATTAATTGTCACCAGTGCTACTTGGCCCCCACATGTCTGTCAGTTTGCCTCCCTGTGGGGGCTTGTGTGTTGCGATGAGGCTGAGAGCTCTGCCACTGTAACCTTGGACATGAGCAAGGTTACCCATGGTGGACAGGTTTTCAGCTGAGCTTCCAGACTAAGACAGACTAGGGAGTAGGACCTGGTAAGCCACTCCCAAAACAACTAGCCATTGAAAACTCTATGGATAGCAAAGAAACACTGTCAGATATAGTGCCGGAAAATGAGGCCCCCAGGTTGGAAGGCACTCAAAAGACTACTGGGGAAGAGTTGCCTCCTCCAACTAGAGTCTACCCTGATGACGGAAATGGAGTAAAGCCCCAGGGTGCTCAACTTGCTGATGTGGCATGACTCAAAATGAGGAGAAACAACTGTAAACATCCATTAATAATTGGAACATGGAATGTACATAGTATGAAACTAGGCAAATTAGAAATTGTTAAAAGAGAAATGGAGTGCAAAAACATTGACATTCTAGGCATCAGTGAACTAAAATGTGCCGGCATAGGCCATTTTGAAACAGACAATCATATGGTCTACTATGCTGGGAATGATAAACTAAAGAGAAATGGGGTTGCATTCATCATCAAAAAAGACATTTCAAGATCTGTCATGAAATACAATGTTGTCAGTGATAGAATAATATCCATACACCTACAAGGAAGGCCAGTTAATATGACTATTATTCAAATTTATGACCCACCACTAAGGCCACAAATGAAGAAAGGGAAGACTTCTAACAGCTTCTGCAATCTGAAATAGATCAAACCTGCAATCAAGACATACTGATAATCACTGGTGACTGGAACGCAAAGGTTGAAAACAAAGAAGAAGGCCCAGTAATTGGAAAATATGGTCTTGGTGACAGAAATGAAGCTGGAGATCGCATGATAGAATTTTGTCAGACCAATGACCTTTTCATTGCAAACACATTTTTTCAACATCATAAACGGAGACTATACACATGGACTTCACCAGATGAAACATACAGGAATCAAATTGACTACATATGTGCAAAGAGACGATGGAAAAGCTCTGTACAAGATGTCAAAACAAGACCAGGTGCTGACTGTGGATCAGACCATCAACTTCTCACATGCAAGTTCAAACTGAAGCTGAAGAAAATTAGAACAAGTATATGAGAGCCACGGTATGACCTTGAGTATATCCCACCTGAGTTCAGAGACCACCTCAAAAATAAGTTTAATGCATTAGACACAAATGACAGGAAACCAGAAGAGTTGTGGCATGACATAAAAGATATCATTCAAAAAGGAAGCAAAAAGTTCTTAAAAAGACAAGAAAAAAAGAAAAGACCAAATTACATGTCAAAAGAAACACTGGACCTTGTCCTTGAACGTCGAGCAGCTAAGGCAAAAGGAAGACATGGTGAAGTTAAGGAACTAAACAGAAGATTTCAGACGGCAGCTCAAGAAGACAAAAACAAATATTATAATGACATGTGCAAGGAGCTGGAGGCAGAAAACCAAAAGGGAAGAACACGCTCTGTGTTTCTTAAGCTTAAGGAAGTGAAGAAAAAATTCAAGCCTCGAGTGGCAGTAGTGAAAGATTCTACAGGGAAAATATTAAATGATGCAGGAAACATCAAAAGAAGATGGGAA
>VMDO01009606.1:0-47644 GCA_007922755.1 Pedetes capensis | reverse complement strand
AATAGAGATGTTCCAACAAACAGATGCAGCACTGGAGGTGTTAACATGTTTATGCCAACAGATTTGGAAAATAGCTACTTGGCCAACTGACTGGAAGAGATGCATATTTGTGCCTATTCCCAAAAAGGGGATCCAACTGAATGTGCAAACTATCAGACATATCATTAATATCACACACCAGCAAAATTATACTAAAGATCATTCAGAAGCAACTGCAGCAGTATACAGACAGGGAATTACCAGAAAATCAAGCGGGATTCAGAAGAGGGCGGGGAACTAGGGACATCATTGCTCATGTCAGGTGGATATTAGCTGAAAGCAGAGAATATCAGAAAGACATCTATGTTTTATTGACTATGCAAAAGCATTTGATTGTGTGGATCACAACAAATTATGGATAACACTTCGGAAAATGGGAATACCAGAACACCTAATTGTGCTCATGAGAAATCTGTACACGAACCAGGAGGCAGTTGTTCGAATAGAACAGGGAAACACTGAGTGGTTTAAAGTTGAGAAAGGTGTGCGTCAGGGCTGTATACTTTCACCCTATCTCTTCAATTTATATGCTGAGCAAATAATCCGAGAAGCTGGACTTTATGAGGAAGAATGTGGCATCAAGATTCGAGAAAGACTCATTAACAACCTGCATTATGCAGATGACACCACTTTGCTTGCTGAAAATGCAGAGGATTTAAAACATTTATTGATGAAGATCAAAGATCATAGCCTTCAATATGGTTTATGACTAAACATCAACAAAACAAAAATCCTTACAACTGGGTCAGCACGCAACTTCACAATAAATGGAGAAAAGATTGAGGTTGCCCAAGATTTTGCTTTGCTTGGCTCTATAATCAACACCCATGGAAGCAGCAGTCAAGAAATCAAAAGACTCATTGCTCTAGGAAAAGCTATGGCAAAAGATCTCTTTAGAGTATTGAAAAGCAAAGACGTCACATTGAAGACGAAGGTGCGTCTGACTCATGCCATGGTATTTTCAGTGGCATCATATGGTTGTGAAAGCTGGACATTGAACAAGAGAGACAGAAAAAGAATTGGTGCTTTTGAATTATGGTGCTGGAGATGTCTATTGAATATACCACAGACTGCCAAAAGAAGCAACAAATCTGTCCTAGAAGTACAACCAGAGTGCTCCTTGGAAGCAAAAAATGGCCAGACTGCGTCTTACATATTTCAGACATGTAGTCAGGAGAGAACAATCCCTGGAGAAGGACATCATGTTTGGAAGAGTGGCACATCAATGCAAAAGAGGAAAACCATCCACCAGATGGATTGACACAGTGTCTGCAACAATGGGCTTAAACATAAATAAGATGGTTTGCCTGGCACAGAATCAGCAAGTGTTTCGATCTGCTGTACATAGGGTCGCTATGAGTCAGACTCGACTCGACGGCACCTAACAACAACAACAACAACCTGAATTCACAAAAAATTGATGTAGAAATGAGAATGATTGCTAATAATTTAGAGTAGTCATGTTTGTATGCTCTTGTCTACTATCTAAGAAACTTCCTTCCTTTAAATATCTGGCAAACTGCAACTATTATCTGAAAGATGCCAAGTGAGACTTCATATAAAGCAAAAAGAATGGGATTGTCCTGAGGATTTGTCCAATCAAGTTTTGAAGAAATGATGGTGAATTATGATCTTATCAGAGAGTAAACTCATGATCAGAATGCTCATGCTTCCCAGATACAGATCTTCCTGCAGATAGTATTTACCATGCATGATCTATATTAAGTTGAAAAGATACTGTCCTTGATCCTTATGATGACCCCACAAGAGAGCTATGTTCAAAAGCCCATATTCCAAATGATCAAATTGAGATTCAGGGATGCTAAGTCATTGGCCTAAGGCCATATTCCTAGTAGATGATGCTGTTCTGCTGTTCTGATAACAACAGTGGCTCTCACCCATTTTTCTCAAGACCCCTTTACACTATTAAAAAATATAGAGATCCCCAAAAGATCTTACGAGAGTAATATCTGTTGATATTAATCATATTGAAAAAAGAAATTGAGACTTAAAAAAAAGTTTGTTAGCTTAAAATAAATTATTTAAATAACAGTATATCCATTGCATAACACAAAAAATGTTTTAAGAAAGATACCATTTCCAAAATGAAAACAGAATAATGAGAAGAGTAGCATTATCTTTCATTTGTGCAAGACTCTTCAATACCTGGCTTAGCAGAACACAGTTGAGATCTCATATTTGCTTCTACATTTCACCTTTTGCAATATGTTGTCTTGGTTAAAATATATAACGCCAATACTTATGAGAATGGTAGAACATTGAGGCATCCAGACCTTATTACTTTTTAATATTGCTTTCCTCTGAGATGACTCTGTACCAGAATCTGAACATGTCTATGGGAAAACACACAGAAAGAAAAGAGAATGTGCCTTGATGAAGAAAAATTAATCCTCAGGCAAATTTAGCTTTTTTGGAATTTTTTCCTGAGATTACCCCACTGTAAATGCTGCCAGTGCTATGCTCTATTTCTTATTTTTATTATTTTCTTAATATGCCAGTTCTTTCCCTCACTGCACTTTGCACTAAACTCTATGAAAACACCACACTCCAGTGAAACTAGTGTTTGCAATTATTCTTGCCCCAACCCAGAGCTATTAGACTATGAGATATACAAGGGTAAGGATGTGTCACTCACCTATAATCTCAGTTCTTAGCAGAGGGCCAAGCACTGAAAATTCACTCTCAATATTTGTTTGAAAAAAGTATTAAGTGAATGCAAATGTGCCTCATTCAAGGCTGCTACATATCTACCTAAATTAAAACACACTTCATATTTCTAGCTTCTCCAATTACTCTTAAGGCCACACCATCATTCTACTGAGGTGTCCCAAACAAGCCATGGACACCACTCTAATCCATTCCTCTGGTCCCCACAGGAACCTCTGATGCACCCTTAGACATCTCCAATCTATTCTCTTCCATAAACTAGCCTACCATCCTTGTTTTAAGGAAATAGGGAAATTATCAATGGTGAGGCTAAGAACAATAATAGGATACAAAGTAGAATATTCTGATCTGATTTTGCAATTTTTCTCCACAAATGAAAGAGAAGAGCCTTGTGAAAAAGAGTATACAAAACATGTGTTTTCTTTTAAATAAGAGTATCTTAAAGCAATCCAACTTGATATCAGCTCCTCAGTGAGTGAAGGGCCTGTTTCATCTCCACTGTACTGAGACTGGACAGCTGCCCATTGATGTCCCTGATAGTCCCATTTCCAGCTGAGTTCTTTCCAGGACACCTTGTGCTTGCCAGAATAATCAGCCAGTTTTTCCAAGGTTCCTTGTGTGTGATTTATTCACACAAAATATAAATGCATTCACTATCACACTTTCAAAAAGCTCCACTTTAATCAAAACTACATGTGCAAGTAATTTTATTAAGAAATCATTCTTACTCAAACTACTTTGATATTGAAAGCAAAACTTGTGCTTCTCTCTTTTTTCCCAGTATATATTTGCCCTCTATTTTATGATCTATGTCTAATCACAAAGACAGAAAGTGAAGTAGAGAACACAGAGTGCTCAGAATCCCTGGGAGGCATACATGCCACCTTGAAGAGGCCAAACTAATTATTAGTCATTTTGCTTCGAATTTTCCCTCCTGATTCTTTACACTCTTCAGAGAGCAGTGGCAGAAATAATGGAAAGTTTTGATCAGGGAGTGAGCACTTAAGGTAGTTTTTACTCATTTCTAAGAGCCATGGAAAGTGTAAAGCATGCATGAGTCAAGGGCGAAGGCTCAGTCTTCAGTGAGTCCTATCCTTCAGCAGCTGCTCTGGAAGCCTCGCTTTGCCCAGCTGTCAGGAATCCTGCTGTCCACTGTTGGTTGCTGGCCCTCCTCCAGCATGGCGCTTTGCAAGTGTACTTTTCTCCCCTCATCACTCAGATAAAGACTTCAATTTTCCACCTCCAGTTTTCAGGGAAAAGTTAGCCATATCCCATTAACACAGCAGCTGGCAGTCTTTCTGATGTTTCCATCCAGTCCTGGACTAACTGTGAGAACTGAGCACACTACACAGCATTCCAAGGACTCTGCAGATTTCCATATGCCTGATCAAAAGGCAGAAGAGGCCAGTTCCCACATTCCCCACCATCGTTAGCCAGCTCAGCTCGCTAATCTTATGTGGACCATCTAGACTGGACAGTAATGTACCATTTTGTTATAGCATAAATAATAATGAAAAATAATTTTTGAGGACCAACAAGCCATGATAACCTAGTCAAGATTATTATTTTACAACGAAGGCTCGTCAGAAGCAAGATCACTATAAAAATGCTGTATGAGGCTGTGCATGGTGGTACATGACTGTGATCTCAACAACTAAGGAAACAGAGGCCAGAAGTTCATAGATTTGAGGCCAGAGGCAGCCTGCATAACTTAGCAAGACCTGGTCTCAAGTTAAAAAATTAAAAATGGTGCTAGAGGTGCAGCTCAGTGGTAGAGCACTTGCAAAGCATGTGCAAGACTCTAGGTTTAACACCTAAGTACTGCAAACAAACAAACAAATAAACAACAACAACAAAAAGAAATGAAACCTCTACTGCTCTTTACTAAATTTGTTTATGAAAGTAAATACATAAACTATTTTGGGTGCCACATCTGTATTATTGAGTAAATTATCTGGTAGAATGCTAGAATACTGTTTTAGCCACTATGTAGGTAAGCTATAGTGAAGCTGTATGAAGACAAGAAAACAACCAAGCATTGTTACACACATCTGTTATTTGAGCTACTTGGGAGGCTCAGGCAGGAGGATGATGAGTTCAAAGCCAGAGACAACTTAATGGGACTTAATGAGACCCCATCTCAAAATAAATAAATAAATAAATAAATAAATAAACAGATAAATTAAAGGGATGGCCTGGGTGTGCAGCATCAATGAGGCCCTGGGTTCAACCCTTAGTACAAAAAAAAAAAAAAAAAAAAAGAGACCGCTTGTCAAAAAGCCAAGTTTTGCTTTGCAGAGCAGTGTTTAAACTAATATGATTAGGTTGATTTATTTAGAGCAATTTTTCAGAGAGCAGGGTCTCTTGGAAGTCCAAAAGGTCCTACAGAGACCTGTACTTCAGAACAACAAGTTTTCAAGGAGAAAAAAGTGAAAACCCTATTCCAGGGTGAAGTGTTGTTAGGTGCCGTCAAGTCGGTACCTGACTCATAACAACCCTCTGTACAACAGGAAACACTATTGTCACTGCTTCTCTGCTGTTCAGAGGGTTTTCAATGGCAGATTGATTGTTGGGAGGGGGTTGCCTGGTCCTTCTCCCAAGCCTACAGCTTCTGGTGTTCCCAGGCGGTCTACCATCCAGGTACTAACCAGGCCCCACCCTGCTTAGCTTCCAAGATCTGACAGGATCAGATGCCACAGACCTATGGCTGCAGGCAGGGTGAAGTGAGATACCTTATATAAAATATGAGGGCCTCAAGGACAGATTCAAGCCATGACAGTGTAACAGCACATTCAAAGATGTGTGAGGACTCTGTTCACACGGCACTCCGCCAAGGGCAGGGGCATGGTACATTGCTCAGTGAGGAACCCCTGAAGATGAAGGTCACCTGAAGTACTTTGCCTTTGGCACATGCCACTTACCTCTTGCTGTTAAATAACCTAGGGACTTCAGCTGAACATCATCTCCTCATGAGACCTTCTCTGAGGAGTGCTAACTAGGCCACACAGTCTTTCTTACACAGTACATATAATTATTTCTCATTTTATACTAAATACTGTGTTGATTTACTATTTCTTTCCTGTATTGGCCTGCCAGCTACATGAGAGCAGGGGATTCAATAAATATTTATTGATTGAAAAAAAAGACAATGAATCAGTAAGTAGTGAGTAAATGCTTTACTTATTATCTGAAGAACTAATCACTCTTGTACTGTACAGATGTCCTTATCCCTCGTCTCCACAGGGCTAATGCTGAGAGCATCCCTCAAGCTCACAAAAAAAGTAGCACCTCTGACAATCTCCAGATGGCTTAAAATGAGTACTGGGCGGTGCAGAGGCACAGGCTCTAATTCTCAGTCTGCAACAATCCTGACGTGACCTGGGATTCTAACCTCTTCTCTCTGGATCTTCTCTCTGGATCTCTGAATCTCATCTATGATTCTATTATCAATATTTTTGCCAATAAGACTTAACTAAATAACATAGGTCAACACTTTGCATAATCTTTTCTAGGTCCCACAAATCTTCCTTTCTATGTACCTATATTAATATGAATGAGTGGTTTTCTTGCCAGATTTCAGCTATTAATTCCATAAATCTTACCTATACATTTTTTCTTATAATGTGAATTCTGTTACTGTATAATACATCATGTTTCAGAGAAAGTGTATATTTATATCAGTCTTCAATGAGCAGCAGTTTTGATGCTCAAACTTTACATTTTTTTTGTTTATATCCTTGACATCTATGCCAAGTAATTTATAATCAACTAGACTTGAAAGGAAAAGAAATAAGAAGCACAAGGATAGCTGTATTTAAAGGAATTCTGCATTACATTATGTAATATTTGTTACATAAATTTTATAATATGAATAAGGCTTAAATCAATGACTTGGAAGCTTTGGGATTTTGAGTGTCTTTTATCTTTTGCACTATGACATTGAGTTGGATCCCACTCATAGTGACTCTAAGTACAGCAGGATGAAACATTACCTGACACTGTGCCATGCATGTGATCTTTTTATGTTTGAGCCCATTGTTTCAGCCATTATGTTTCTTCTCATTCTGAGTCATGCCACATCCACAAAAGGAGCTTTACTTCATTCTCATCATTAAGGTCAACTCTACTTTGAGGAAGTAACTCTTCCCCAGTCATTTCCTGAATGCCTTCGAGCCTATATGCCATCTTCTGGCACTATCTTTGACAGTGCTTTTCTGCTACTCATAGGGTTTTCAATAGCTAATTTTTTTAGGAGTGGGCTGCCAGGTCCTTCTCCCTAGTCTTTCTTAGTCTGCAAGCTCAGCAGTAACCTATTTACTATGGGTGGCCCTGCCGGTATCTAAAATACTGATGGCACAGATTTCAGCATCCCAGCAAAATGGAAGCCCCCACAGCATGACAAGGTGATAAACACATGGAGGTCTCATTGTATAATACCTATTAAATATTCTCTATATAATCTATGTTGATTTTTATCTTCTTATGCCTACTTACTTGATTCCAAATTCTGTACATCCTATAAGCATCAAAAAACTTGTCAGTCAATACTAATCATTTTGGGATCATTCATGAAAACTATAGTTGTGAAATTTTTCTTTAGTACTATTTTCTATCCATAGCCAATGCACTCTAAGAACTAATTGACTCAAGGAAAACATTGGCATGGTTAGTCAAAATTTTCACCATTTTTCCAGGTCCAATTTTTTTACTTTCCATTTCCTTTGTTATTGTTCATTTAGTTTGTCTTAATGCTAAATAAATTTCCATGAAACTTTGACCATTGATATTCAAAAATAATTTTAAAGTCACTCTAAGATTTAATTGGCTTGAGGCACCATGAAACAGGAATCTGTGAAAATTCTACTCACCACAAAATCAATTAGAAAACTGGGGAAAATTGTCAGAATCAACACTTCTAGAGCTCTCAAAATTAACCAAAGGCTTTCACTTCCTTGATAAGATAGAGTCCTTGCAGGCTGCACGGGGTTCATGGGATCCTGTGGGAATATCTTCCCTGTTTCAGAGTCAATTGAGTTACTCTTTTGTTCTGTGGAAGCACATGTACTAGTGGCCCACAGGGTCACCCCAGCTTTCTATATTTCAGACCTCATGGGTGAGAGGTTGAGGTCCTTCCACTGCAGCTGAAAGGGCTATAATCACCCAAATCATCTGTTGAGTAGATCCATTCACTGGTTGTGAGGGGCAGGATGTTGTGTTCTCTCTTCCATCTTGCTCTCAATAAACTCTGTGACACTGAGCCCGATATGTGTTCTGAGTGACCTTGACTCATGCATTGGTCTCTTTCTTGGGTGATGCTTATGTGCCATTTACCAGCCTCCCTGTGAATGGGGAAATAGAAAACAATACAGAAGAAAAAAATGACTTCTTGAAAAGCAGCAGATCCGGCAAAGGTAAGATATAGTCACCCAGGAAAAATAGGAAAACATTCAGACTACTTAAATTAGGAGTCAAGTGGAGCTATCAATACTGATCTTGCAGAAATAAATATGATTTTAAAGGAATGCTACAAATGTTGTTGTTGTTGTTGTTAGGTACCATCGAGTCGGTATTTGACTCATAGTGACCCTCATAGGGTTTTCAGTGGCTGAAAACAATAAGCTACATACCTTATATTAAATGGATAAATTACTAGATATATACAATCTACTGAAACTGACTCAAGGAGAGTTAATGCCAACCTTCACAAACTATTTAAAAAAATAGAAGACAAAGGAATACTTCTCATTTCCCTCTATGAGGCTGGTATTACCCTGACTAAACCCAGACAAAGACACCATAAGAGCAGAAAACTACAGACCAATGTCCTTGATGAGTATAGACAAAATATACTCTATAAAATACTAGCAAGCCAAATCTAGCAACATATAACAGTGAACAAATGGAATTAATCCCAGAACTATAAGATTCATCCAATTTATGATAATCAATGCAATATGGCATATTAATACAATAAAAAACAAGAATAACACATGATCATTTCAATAGATACGTAAAAAGCATTTAACAAAAGTGAGTTTTTTTTTTTAAACAAGCTAGAATAGCAGTGAATCTTCTCAACTGATTAAAGGTATCTACAAAAACTCACAGGATTATAGCTAACAGCAGAAGACTAACATCTTCCCTGCTAGGTTTCAGAACAAAACAGGATGTCATCTGTTGCCACTTTGTAATTGAGATTCTAGCCAGAACAGTTAGACAAGAAAAGGAAATAAAAAGCACTCAGATTGGAAGGGAAGAAATAAACATATCTCCATTTGTACGTAATATACTCTTATGTAGAGAAAATCCCAAGAAATCCACTAAAAACCTTCCGGAACTGTACATTAGTCATTACATTTAATGCTTTAAAAGTGTTTCATCAAGTTGGGCACAGTGATGTACACCCGTAATCCCAGCAACTCGGGAGACAGAGACAGGAGGATAGCAAGTTCCAGACCAGAGACAGTCTGTATAATTTAGTAAGACCCTGTCCCCAAAAGTAAAAAAAAAAAAAAAAAAAAAGGCCTGAGGGTGCAGCTTAGTGGTCTAGCACTTGCAAAACATGCAAGTGTGAGGCCCTGACTTCACTCCCCAGTACCACCACTAAAAAAACAAAAACAAAACAACAAAAAAAAAACACTTTTTAAAAAATGTTTCATTAGAAGTCTCTGTCCCTCATGAACCTCTAAATTTCTAGAATCTGCACATCACTAATGTTTGTCAGGTACATGTTCATGAATGCTTGTTAAGCAAGTAGCCAAATCAGTGGGAATAGTAGCACTTGGATTTGGTCCTAAATTATAAATTCAGATCTGCTACAAGACTTTGGAATTTTACTTTCAAAGTTTCATCTTTCATCTGTAGCATTTTTAAGAAGATATATTATAAGAGGGATTACTAATAAATGTTTTCACCAACATAAATGGTAACTATACACATGGAATTCACCAGATGGGACATACAGGAACCAAATTGACTACATTTGTCAAAAGACATGTTATAAAAGGTCAATGTCAAAATCAGAACAAACAAGGTGCTAGTTATGGATCTGACCACCAACTGCTCATATACAGATTCAAACTGGAAATAAAAACAAAAAAGAACTAGAACAAGTGTATGAGAGCCAAGGTATGACCTTGAGTATATCCCCCCTGAGTTAAGAGACCGCCTCTAAAATAGGTTTAATGATTGAAGACCAGATGAGTTGTGGCATGACATCAAAGATATCATTCATAAGGAAAGCAAAAGGTTATTAAAAAAAAAAAGAAAAAAGATCAAATTACATGTCAAAGAGACTCAGAAACTTGTCCTTGAATGTCAAGCATGTAAAGTAAAAGGAAGACAAAACTAAGTTAAAGAACTAAACAGAATATTTGAAAGGATGCCTCAAGAAGACAAAATCAAATATTATAATGACATATGCAAAGAGCTAGAGACAGAAAACCAAAAGGGAAGAACACACTTTTTTTTTTTTTTGAAAACTTAAGGAATTAAATAGGAAATGCAAGCCTCAAGTGGCAATAGTAAAGGATTCTACAGGGAAATTATTAAATGGCACAGGAAACATCAAGAGAAGATAGAAAGAATACACAGAGTCATTATATCAAAAAGAATTGGTAGATGACCAACCATTTAAGAGATTGCATATGAGCAGGAGTCAGTGGTACTGAAGAACAAAATGGAAGCTGCCTTGAAGGAATTGGCAAAACACAAGGCTCTAGAAATTGATGGGATACCAGTTTAGATGTTTCAACAAACAGATGCAGCACTGTTGGTGCTCACTTACTCATGCCAAGAGATTTGGAAAACAACTACATGGCCACCAAGAAGATACCCATATTTCTGCCTATTCCCAAGAAAGGAGATTCAGCCAAATGTGGAAATTACTGAACAATATCATTAATATCACATGCAAGTAAAATATTCCTAAAGACCTTTCAGTGACTGCAATAGTATATAGTAAGGGAACTGCTGGAAAGTCAAGACACATTCAGAAAAGGGTGTAGAACTGGAGATATCATTGCTGATGTCAAATGGATATTAGCTGAAAGCAGAGAATACCATAAAGATGTTTATCTCTGTTTTAATGACAATGCAAAGACATTTCACTGTGTGAATCATAACAAATTATGGATAATATTGAGAAGAATGGGAATAACAGAGCACTTAAATGTACTCATGAAGAATCTGTACATGGACTGCAAGGCAGTCATTCAAACAGGACAAGGAAACACTGCCTGGTTTAAAGTCAAGAAAAGTGTGCATCAGGGCTGTATCCTTTCACTGTGCCTCTTCAATCTCTATGCTGGGCAAATAATCTGACAAGCTGGACTTTATGAAGTAGAACACAGCATCAGGATTGGGGGAAGACTAATTAACAACCTGCATTATGCAGATAACACAACTCTGCTTGCTGAAAGTGAAGAGGATTTGAAGCATTTACTGATGAATATCAAAAAACACAGCCTTCAATATGGATTGCACCTCAACATCAACAAAAGTCCTTACAACTGAGTCAGTACACAACCTCATGATAAATGGAGACATTTTTGAAGTTGCCAAAGATCTTGCTTTACTTGGTTCTACAATCAACACCCATGGAAGCAGCAGTTAAGAAATCAAAAGACACATTGCATTGGGAAAGCTGTTGCATATATCTTTAAAATGTTGAAAAGTAAAGATATCACATTGAAGACAAAGGTGCACCTGACTTATGCCACAGTTTTTTCAATCACATCATATGGTTGTTAAAGCTGGATATTAAATCAAGGAGACAGAAGAAGAATTGATGCTTTTGAATTATGGTGCTAGAGACAAATATTGAATATACCATGGATTACCAAAAGAACTAACATATCTGTCCTAGAAGAAATACAACCTGATTGCTCCTTGGAAGCAAGGATGGCTAGAATGCATCTGATATATTTTTGATATATTGTCAGGAGGATCCAATGTCTGGATTAGGACATCATGTTTGAAAGAGTGGCAGGTCAACAAAAAAAGAAAAGGAAGACCCTCAACCAGATGGATTGAACAGTGACTGTAACAATGGGCCTAAACATAAAAAGATCATGTTCTTTGCATGGAATAGGGGAGTGTTTCAATCTCTTGTACGTAGGGTCACAATGAGTCAAACCCAATCCAATGGTACCTAACAAGGACAACATATTAAAAGAAAGTTCCTTCTACATAAAAGTCCTAAATTAAAGCATCAGGAAATCTCCAAGCCCCTCTCTTGCCTTTTTTAGGAGATCACTTGAATTGTCTTAAATATACAGAAGGCCAGTACATCAAAGAATCCTACAAACCTCTCAGGACACTGTTTATCTCTGAAATGGAAAGAATAGCTTATACCTGCCTAGATATTTCCTGTGAAAATTAATTTGGATAATCTCATAATGTACTTAAAAGTATTTGGCACATATTTGATATTCACATTGTGGTTAATAATACTTCATTACTTGGTTCTTCTCCTAACTACAACTCCACCCCTAGTGAGACCCCAACCAGTATCCCCTCTACTCCTTGCCCCACACTACATGAGTCACCTTAATGTGCTCTGTAGTTTTGCTTAGCATTTATCATTTTCTAACATACTACTTTATTTTATTTGTTTGTTTATATATTTATTTATTCATTTATTTATGCACCACTTGGGATTGAACCCAGTACCTCACTCATGCTTTGCAAGTGCTCTACCACTGAGCACCACCCCGAGGCCATTTGTTATTTGTTATTTGTTATTTTGAGACAGGGTTTCACTAAGTCACCCAAGCTGACTTTGGAATTGAACTCACAATCCTCTGGCTCTGCCTCCAGAGTCGCTGCGATTACCTGACTCTGTCACCATGCCCAGCTTCCTTCTTCTTTTGTTAGAATGTAAATTACACAAAAAACAAATTATTCACCCTTTTTGTCTCATCATATATTCCCAAATCCTAGAACAATGCCTGGGGCATAGCAGGTATGTAGTAAATAAGTTTTAACTTTTAAAAGACATATGCTCTTTTGACTAGCCATTTTTTAAAGCATAGGAATGTTGTCAGCCCTCAGCTACAAAAACATCAGATTAGATTAAATGGAGCTCCATTTTAATAAATTACTCAATCAGGAACCATTGGCTGAATTTACTTTGGAGTAATCATTATGCCAAGCCCCTATTAAGGAGTGTTGTAGTTGTCGTTAGGTGCTATTGAGTTGGGTCTGACTCATAGTGACCCTATGTACAACAGAGAAAAACCTTACATTAAGCTACTTAAAATCTAGATGAGGATATAAAAACATGTTTGGGAAAATTCATGCACACTGCCACTGCTTATAATTGTTTGCCTCATTGATTCAATTCAGACAGAAGGTTAAGAATAGAGTTTAAGAGTAGTGAGGAAAGCCTCCATGGAGAGAGTCAGATTTCACTTGGGCCATGGAATATGAGTAAAATTTGGGAAGATCTTTAATGGTCACAGCAATATTGCAGGGTAGGAATTAGGCACCTTTACAAACAAAGTTATATGGAGATGAAAAGAGGTTGAGTAGCCAGTCCAAGGCCACACAGATAGTTGTGATGCCAAGATGGGAGGTGTCTCTTTAATACAAGATCATAGGATTAGGCAACATCACAGAGACTGTCGAGAAATAAAAACCCAAAGGTTTCTGGGAACATTTAAGCTGGAGTCAGACTTGAGGGAGAGGGATTTCAAATATGAGGTTGTATGGTAATCATTTTAAATTATTCAATTGTTTATTGTTATGCAAATATTTAAGTTTATTTGTTGAGTTCAAGGGTTTAATTTATTGTGAATGATAACACTGGAAGTGGATAGGACTGAGGGTTGTGATGAGGACTTGCTGACAGCTTGGCTGCAGGAGATAATGGAGGATTAACCGTGATCCTTTATTTTGAGCTGAGGTGACTAGAAGCAGCATGTTACTGTTGGTAGACACAGGAAAGCATATATAAGCAGCTAGGTAAGGGCAGGGCTGGCAACCAAGATAAATTCAGTTAATTATATGGAAATCAAAATCTAGTAAAATTCTAGTTCATGAAAAATTAAATCAAAGATTTCCAAGTCTATGGATGTGACACTTTTTTTGTGACAGTTTTTGCTAGACCATCAGGGTCCACAGCAATGCTAAGAAAGGTAGTAGTCTCTGTTAAACCCTCCCCAGCTGCTGTGGTTTGCAAATGGCTTGACGGTGTCCCCCAAGAGTTTGTGTGAGGGACATTTCATCCCCCGTGCGGCAATGTTGAGGTGGTAGAACCTTTAAGAGGGGGAGCCTAGTGGAAGGTAACTAGGTCATTGGGAGTACTGCCCTTGGAAGGGATTTTAAAAGTTCTCAAGGGATCTTGACCAGTTACTGCAATGCAGAGGGCTAAAGGAGGAGAGGAAAATCTCAAATTATATGATGCAACTACACAAACACATGAGAAAAAACAGGGGACTATAACCCATAATTGCATAGGATTTTTATCATATATTAATCAAAGGGTTTCACAAATTATGTAAGTTGATGAAAATATAACCAAAAACAATATAATAGACGCACAATGGAAATAGTAAATGCTTTATCACTCTGTACCCTACTAACATTTATTAATAGAAATAAATAAAAATAGAAAAGAGGCAGACTGAGCCTGGCATAGTCGTACATGGCTGTAATTGCAGCCCTCTGGAGGCTAAGGTAGGAAGTTCCACATGAGTTTCAGGCCACCCTAGGCTACACAATAAGACCTCATCTTAAAATAAAATTAAAATTAATTAATTAAGTAAGTACAAAGACTGACTCCTCCCCATCCTCTGACTGCTTGTCTACCCTTGTGATTATTTTCCTTTTGCATGTGCTCCTGACATGACACAGCTAAGGGAGAGCTCTCACCAAAGGCTGAACAGATGAGGTTGCTTGATTTTAGACTTTCAGCCACCAAAACTGTGAGCTAACTAAACTTCAATTCTTTATAAAGTACCTAGCCTTAAAGATTTTGCCATAGCAACAGAAAATGGACTAGTATTCCAGCTTGACTACTGGTACTTCATGACTGGCTTTCATGAGTGGCAGACCATTGTGTGTTGAAACTGCTGAAGAGGACAGTGAATGCTCTTTACAACATTAAAGCCCTCAGCCCTTGGAGCACTCAGCCTAAAGCTCAGCTATGTAGGCAGGCACTGCCAAATTAATCTCCTCTGGGCCCCAATGCATCTCCTTCCTGTTCTGTTCTTCTGGTGCCTAGAATAAAGTAAGCTCCACTACAGCTGCATGTTTACTCCATGGCCATGGTCTTGCTGTTTTGGTGGCTGCTGCTACAAATGATATCAGTTCTTGGGCCCACCTATGGACGGTGGCCCTAATTCAGAGGATCTGAGGGAAGGTGAGGCTGCCTCTTCCCACAGTGCTGGGCCCTTGGTCCAAGGAACCCCCATTCCATCCTGGTAAGCCCATGTGTGTTCAATAAGAGATGGAGTGGCTTCTCTGAAATTGGTCTACCTTTCCTCTGCTCTCATCTCCTGCAATTTCACCTTGGCTAAGTGTACCCACAGAAGGGCCAAGTGCTCTGCTTTTGCATATTCCTTTGGGTGCACTCTGAAAGGGAGGAAGACAGGGAGAAGGCCAATCACCCTAAATAATCCCACAGTTATGGGCATGATGAACACAGCAAAGAGGGAGGAGAAACTCTGACTTCCTTATAAAGTTCAAGTTAAGCTTTTTGTTATTTGTACACACCCAGGAGGTGATAACTGGCCTGTCTGTGGGAAGTGTCCTCCCATGGGTCACAGGCGCAGCCAGTGCTGCAGAACCTGCTCAGAGCCCACTGCCCCTTTGCTTGTTTTCCCCACTGGGCCCCTAGAGAAGACCACACTTTCCACTGCCAGTGTTGCCAATACACAGGAGGAAACAAATCATTGAGGGCTTTTTACATCTTGAGTTGGAACTCTATTTATGACAAGCTACCACCTGCTTCAGTATCAATATGGACCCCTGACCATCACCCTAACCTCAAGCTTCCTTCATCTTACTAACATCAGGACTTTCACTTCCTGTTTATTTTTTCATCTTAGCTCAGATTTCGCTGAAATAGAGTCAGAGTCAAAGTGTGTGTGCTAATGTGTTCTTAGGGTAGGAGTGAGCACAAAGGCGAGGCAGGAAAGGAGGTGGGTTATCTGCTGGCCATGGCTGGGGACCAGGTGCTCCTGTCCACCATAACCCCACACAGCTGTTGAATCTCACAACAGCCCAACCAGGGAGGGAAGGGGGAAGAATTTATCTGCAGGCTTCCACCTCCCTTTAGACAAATGTTTACTCTAAGGACTGGTCACCTATCTAGGCTTCCAGGTTGCATCCACATGAGCACCAAATGGATTTTGAAGCAATAAACAGTACATAGGAAAGAGACCTCAGAAAGAAGGCAAGAGATGAGCAGCAAGAGCTTGTCAGAGCTGGGGCACCTGGCCACAGCAGTTGTTGTTGGAATGTGAGTGATGAAGGTTGTGTTTTGCTCATCTAAAGTTTCTAGGCATAGTGTTGTTTTTGTTGTTAGGTGCCATCAAGTTGGGTCTGACTCATAGTGACCCTCATAGGGTTTTCAATAGCTGATTATTTCAGTATTGTTTTTGAGAGTGGACTCACTCTCAAAGGAGGCACATCCTTCTCCCATTTTGCCTGTGCTGGGAATCGAACCTGGGTCCTAAGAGTGCAGAGCAGGTGCGCTAATGTACACAGTAGGTGCGCTAATGTACACAGTAGATGTGCAAATGTACACAGGAAAAAAAAGAGAGAAAAAGAATTTAACAGGCCAAAACACACTCTAAATAGACAACCTCAGAGGAATGGGAACACAGATCTGTCTACTACACACTTCTCTAGCCCTGTTCTTCCCTTCTGCTCATATGATCCTTAAGAGTAAAAATAATCTTTCTGATTGACACTTGGAAATTTTTCATTAAGAAAAAGTAAAATGAAGCAATACAGTAATTTTTTGTGAATGTCTTTCATGACAGAAATCAGGGGTAGGGTCAGGAGGCTACAGTTTCATTTTGAAACATGCTCAAGGTTATTGCTGAGACTTTAAATGCCTTCAGACTAAGTTATCATCATTATTGTCATCATCATGGTTATTGGTAAAAGGCTGGCTGCCAGAGTGCAATGTAGTTAACACTACAACATTGTGTGTTTACAACACAGGCTGAATATATTCAAGACAGCAAATTTCTTGAAAACATAATATAACAAAATAATTCTTACTGTATTTAGGAGTATCTATGGGACCCTTCCACTGGATGGATTGACACAGTGTCTGCAACAATGAGCTCAAACATAAATAAGATTGTGTGCCTGGCACAGAATCAGGGGGTGCTTTGTCACTATGAGTCGGACTCAACTCGAGGGCACCTAACAACAACAACAACATGGGACATCATTCTGATGTCAGATGGATATTAGCTGAAAGCAGAGTATACCAGAAAGATGTCTATTATGTTTGATCGACTATGAAAAGGCCTTTGACTGTGTGGATCATAACAAATTATGGATACCATTGTAAAGAATGGGAATATCAGAGCACCTAATGGTACTCATGAGGAATCTGTACATGGACCAGCACACAGTCTTTTGAACAGAACAAAGGCACACTGGTTGGTTTAAAGTCAAGAAACGTGTGCATTGGGGCTGTGTCCTTACACTACATCTCTTCAATTTCTATGCTGAGTGAATAATACGAGAAGCTGGACTTTCTGAAGAAGAATATAACATCGTGATTGGAGGAAGATTCATTAATAACCTGCATTATGCAGATGACACAACTCTGCTTACTGAAAATGAAAATTTGAAATATTTACTGATGAAGATCAAAGAACATAGCCTTCAGTATGGATTGTGCCTCAACATCAACAAAACAAAAATCTTTACAACTAGGTCAGTATGCAACTTCACAATAAATTAAAGAAAAGATTGAGCTTGTCCATGATTTTCATTTACTTGGTTCTACAATCAATACCCATGGAAGCAGCAGTCAAGAAATCAAAAGATCCATTACTCTGGGAAAAGCGGTGGCAAAATCTCTCTTTAAAGTATCTAAAAGTAAAGATGTCACATTGAAGGCAAAGGTGCACCTAACTCATGCCATGGTATTTTTAGTCAAATCACATGGTTGTGAAAGCTGGACATTGAACAAGGGAGATAGGAGAAGAATTGATGCTTTTGAATTATGGTGCTGGAGACAAATTTTGAATATACCATGGGCTTCCAAAAGAACCAACAGATCTGTCCTAACGGAAGTGCAACCAGAGTGCTCCTTGGAAACAAGAATGGATAGACTACATCTCATATATTTTGGACATGTAGTCAGGGGTTCTAATCCCTGGAGAAGGACATCATGTTTGGGAGAGTGGCAGGTCAATGAAAAAAAGGAAAACCCTCCACTAAGTGGATTGACACAGTGTCTGCAACAATGGGCTTAAACATAAATAAGATCATATGCCTGGCACAGAATCAGGGAGTGTTTCGTTCAGCTGTACATAGGGTTGCTATGATTCAGACCTGACTTGACAGCACCTGACAACAACAACATGGAGATATAAATGCTAAAACAGGTATTGCTTAGCTTCTATTGGTGAGATTGGAGAATACAGTCATGAAGAAGGTGTCTAAGGCTGCCCAGCTCACAGAAATTCCCTCTCTCTGGTTTAGAGAACATGAAGGGGAAAGAATGTCTTTGCTGTCTCTGGAGCCCATTTTCTCTGTTTGGCTCTGTCGTGTCCCTAGACTCTGACACTGTTCCCATGATATTAACATTTTCCAGAAGGTGATGTGAAAATGTAAACAAAGCAAATGAATAAAATTCTATAGTGAATAAAAGAGGTGGGCATGGTACAGCTGGGGTGGCAGAGCAGGAGTGGAACCTGACACCTAGGTTCCTGTTCTGTACATCCTTTGTAAGATTTGCCACCTCAAGTAGTTCTGGTATGAACCACATTCCAGTCTTCATAGAAAACTAAGACAAACACAAAACGATTCTTATTCTATTGGTGTTGCTTGATTCACTGTGTGAGCAGAAGATAACAGCGGTCATTTTTCTAATGACATGACATTAACTGTATCTCTAATCATGACTGCTGAAATACACAATTGATTCTATATCAGGTGATTTTATTATTCTCAGCTCACAAAGAAAATATGGTCCTCATGAGTCTCTAGCCTCTTGATTATCTGCCAGTCATTCTGTTGTAGACTAAAGCCATGCAATCGGTACCTCTCCTCAATGAATAGCCCTTGGAAGAAAGTTATAAACTAGGAGCTGCAAGTGAAACAAGGAGCAGCCATTACGGGAACAGGTTGTTGGATATGAAGTTCATCCTTTCTGGTTGTAGCTGCAGTAGCACAAGAGCTTGTGGGTGCAAGCCCCTCTGAGGGGAGGTCTCAGTCCAACAAATAATACTTTTGTTTGTTCGAGCAGCTAACTATCTGTTACATAATTTGAGCCTCAATATAGTTCTCTGTTGTTGGGAAGCATCTCAATTCCTGTGACCTAGGTAAGGAAACTGAGGCATAAAAAGGAGCTAGATTTGACCTAGGCTAGGAACCAAGGATCCATGCCAGGACTATATTTCATGTCCCATCAACCTTCTCTCAGGACTTCCCCACACAGTGACAGTCAGTATCCAATTATAGAGATATTCAGCATGGTGGTCTGTAGCCATAGCACCCTGGCATCCATCCTACCTGATAACAGAAGCTAAGCAGGGTCAGCCTGATTAGTCCTTGGATGGGAGACCACCTGGGAACACCAGGTGCTGGGTTTGGCTCAATTGGTAGACTGTAGCTCTGCACTATATGAGGACCCAGGTTCCATTCACAGCACCACAGAAACAGGAGAAGGGAATGGAAATCCACTCCCAGATCAGCCATTGAAAATCCTATGAGGGTCACCATGAGTCAGACCCAATTCAATGGCACCTACTACCCAACGACATGGTGACATGATGGCCCCATGTGGCGTGTTCTCATGTGGGCTCACAAGGATGAAAGGAAGAGGAAGATGAGAAATAAACACACTTACTTAACAAAAAGTTATCACAAACATTTATGTATTTCTATGCTGAGTACAAATTAGATCCTATATATACCTTGTAAGAGGCTTCCTGCCTCTAAAGAATTTGTCACACAACCTGGTAGAGAGTCCATCACACTAGCCACTAGCCAAGTCACTAGCCAAGAAGTGACACATGCAATGTGTCAGAGTAGAAGTGCTAGAACAGGAGCCCTAGGTACACAAACAAGACCCCTAACAGGGATTGGTGATGTTGGGGAAAGTGATAAAGGGTGAATAGAGTGTGAGCACATGGGAGAGGCCAGAGTTGAGGTAAGATTTCCAGGTTAGGAAAAATTTTCCTAGAAGCAAGAACTAGTTTAGCTTCAGTAGTTAAAAAAAAAAAAAAACAATTGGACCAATTTGATATGAAAAGCTGATTTAGATAACAATATACAATTTAGGAATCTAAGTGAATCAGATATTATTGTCAAACAGCTATAATTTCCTGGATAATGTAATCAAATTAATTCCTTTCATGTTGTATAGATAGTTTCACTAACCTAACAAGGATTAATAAGCCTTTTTCTTGAGAATTAATGCTGATCTGCTTAAAACTAAATGCTACCATCATCACCTCCTTTGGATGGAATATATGGCTAAAAACTGATACTCATATGACATTATAATAATATGCATTGAAGTGCTTTCATATTTTATTTATTTACATGGTATTATAAAATCACAACTTTTAAAAACTCAGAAGTAAATTTTATGTTTTAACATGTACTCTTTGTGTGCCGGGCATGGTGGTGCATACCTATAATCCCAGCGACTCGGGAGGCAGAAGCAGGAGGATCACAAGTTTGAGACCACAGGCAGTCTGAGTAATTTAGCGAGACCCTGTCTCAAAAAGTAAAAAAATGAACTGGGGGTACAGCTCAGTGGTACAGCACTTGTAATGCATGCAAGCACAAGGCTCTGGGTTCAACCCCCAGTACTGCAAAAAAAACCAACAAAAACCTGTATTCTATATGTTCCCCTACTTGACTTACCATGGCAAATGATGATTTTTGTCACATATTAAAAGTTTTTCAATTGACTAGCAGCCTCCCATGACTGATGTGAGACTCAGATGAGCGTAAACTCAACCAAATGGAAGAACTGCATTACTATTATATTTTCTCACAGGGGTGAGTACTTTAACAATATGATGCCATGATGCCTGGAAAAGGATCATATATGAAGATTTATAGCTGAGAAATTAGTCACATCTTGTTGCTAAGAGTTGGGGAAAAAATTATGGGGCAGGGAGGGATGATGATAAAACCCAGGGCCCCAAGCATGCCAGGCAAGCATTCTTCCACTGAGCTACATCCCAGTTCTTGAAAATTTTTAGATGACATCCACAAATATTTCCCTTATTGTAACTCTAATTCTTAGAAGTTTTAGTTTTCTCTTATATTGGAAAAGTCTATTTGGAGACCTTTAAAATAGACTTTACTCTCCTTTTGAACATTTGCCTTCCCCCAAAAGGAAACACAGGGAAATGGGAATTTGTGAGCTGAAAGTAAATAACAGATGCTGTTACAGAGGGGACTTTCTACCAAGGTATGAGGAGGTGGAGGAAAGCGAACAACCAGTCAGCAGCTGTCAGGGCTGTGCTGGGTGGGAAGAGCTGCAGAAGGAGCCCTGGCCCGGCTCTGCCTCAGAGAGCAGCCTGGCTTCAGGAGAGGAGGTGGCCACTGCTGAACCACAAGGTCATGGCTCAGGAGTCAGGGGATTAAGCACCTTGACATTTTGCCCTTTGTGACCACTCAGCTATAAGCACAACCAGAAGCAAAGGTCCTAGGTGGTATAACTCCAACAGCCTCAAGTTACAGAGAAGGGTGTGGAACAGTGGTCAGCCGAGAACATCAGAACATCCTTTCTTGTGCTCCCCAGTGTGCACTCTAGTCTTCTGTCAGTTATGCCATGAGGCCTTTGTGTGGGTGAAAATATGTGTCCCCAATACAGGGATCATCTGCTTCTCCATATTATATGTTGTACTGTCATGGAGTGATGTCAATTCAGACATAGTCCCCTCTGGGAACTAAACTGTTGACCACTACCTATGATATTCATTAAATTAGGTGAAAGAGGTGATAAAATAATTAACATAAGATTTTCCCACTCTACTCCCTGACTTAGTAATTAGTTGTGACTGCCATTTTCCACAACCACCATTTTCCACAACTCATTTTATGTCCCCATTACTCTCTTCCGGTTGCTGAGCTAAAGAGAATTCTTTAGTTAGTAAGGTAACCCAAATCTTTATTCATGCATGTCTGAGTTTTTTGGGGGGCCTGTCTTTAGTGAGTTTCCAGTGCTTTCATTGAGTATAATTATTTGACAATCAACTGGCAAAGCACATCCCTGAGAATCCTTTGGATTCCTTACATAGTTACTTTCCCTGTTGTGTATCAAAAACCCAATTCTTCTCTAGTAACTAGGATCAACAGCCCAGTCAATAAATCGTCTTTGGACTCAGGGTGAATGGTATGAAAAACTCCAAAAGGCTAGGAACTTATCTCGCCTTCTCTATGAATGGACTCAGGAATGTGGTTCCCAGTGGAAATGTTCCTCCCTCTCGACCACATGTACCTTCAAAGCTATTTGGTCCTAAGTAGTGAGGAAGAAAAGTAGATTTTCTTATGTGGATTATTAGGTATACCAGCAACAGAAGCCACTCTTATCACTTCCTGCCTTTGGTTTTCAGACCAGAACATTATGGTCATAAGGGAGATGAACCCACGTATTTTTCCCCGATTTAAGTCACATCCTATGTCCAATAAGCACTGTCCCAAACACATAGGGTGTCATTTCCCAGATGACAAAATAAAGGAGCCTTTTCCTGACTACTTCACAATCCTATCAAGCCAGCTTTGGGGCTGGAATTTAGCTCAGTTCTTAGAGCACAGTTCTGCAGTCTCTGAGGTTCCAGGTTCGATTCCCAGCACCACAAAAATGGGAGAAGGATGTGGCAATCCACTCCCAAGGCAATCCTGAAACAATCAGCCATTGAAAACCCTATGAGGGTCATTATAAGTCAGACACAACTTGATGGCACCTAACAATAACAATCAAGCCATCTTTAGTGATTTGAGGTAATTGCATGACCTTGGGGATTGGTATGAAATTTATCAACCTTACAGTAGCATAACTTAGTTAACTTTCATTTGCTGCTTACTTTTTATCCCTACTATTTCTCATGTAGAGTGGGGATCGATTGAGCAGGGTGATGTGAGTTACTAGATAGTGACCTTAATCCTGCCTCTTTTGGTCTTTATGATGTAGATGGCATTCTTTCTGGAATGTGGATACTTACATATATAATTTAATTAAAAATTAAGGAAAAGACAAGGACCAAACTTGTATAATTAAGGAGTTATAAACTCATCTAGGCATTTTCAGTTTCTTCCTTTATTTATTAAGATACATTAACTATTTAGTAGATAAAAGGAAATTTACTTTATGAGAATTGGGATAAAACTTGCTTCTAATTGAAGTTATAATTAAATCAGAAAAAAATCACATCTAAAGAAATCCTCCTTGAAGAAAAACAGGCTAAATTTAAGTTAGCATTAAAAACTTTTCAAGAAAACTTATAGAGCAAAAGAAAAAGTTATAGCCCAATAAGTCTAAAATTGTGGAAAAAATTTGGGTTATTGAAATAGCTTGTGCCTGGCACATTGGCTGACACCTATAATGCCAGTGACTCAGGAGGCAGAGGCAGGAGGATAGCAGGTTCAAGGCCAGAGGCAACCTGTGTAACTTAGCAAGACCCTGTCTCAAGATAAGAAATAAAACATTGGCTGGGATGCAGCCTAAGTCAGGTGCACCTTCATCTTCAATGCAACAGCTTTACCTTTCAATACTTTAAAGAGGTCATTTGCAACAGATTTTCCCAACACAAGGTGTCTCTTGATTTCTTGACCGCTGCTTCTATGAGTGTTGATTGTAGAACCAAGTAAAGCCAAATCTTGGACCTCAATCTTTTCTCCATTTATTGTGAAGTTGTTTACTGACAGAGTTATAAGGATTTTTCTTTTGTTGATGTTGAGGCACAATCCTTACTGAAGGCTGTGCTCTATGATCTTCATTAGTAAATGTTTCAAATCCTCTTCACTTTCAACGAGCAGAGTTGTGTCATCTGTATAGTGCAGGTTGTTAATGAGTCTTCCCCAAATCATGATGCCATGTTCTTCCTTGTAAAGTCCAGCGTGTCAGATTATTTGCTCAGCATAGAGATTAAAGAGGTATGGTGAAAGGATACAATGCTGATGCATACCTTTCTTGACTTTAAACCAGGCAGTGTTTCCTTGTTCTATTTGAACTACTGCCCCCTAGTTGATGTAAAGATTCCTCATGAGTACAATTAAGTCCTCTGTTATTCCCATTCTTCTTTATGTTATCCATAACTCGTTGTGATCCATATAGTCAAATGCCTTTGCATAGTTAATAAAACATAGACAGACATCTTCTGGTATTCTCTGCTTTCAGCTAATAGCCATCTGTCATCAGCAATGATGTCCTTGGTTCCACTCGCTCTTCTGAATCTGGCTTGATTTTCCAGCAGTTTTCTGTCTATATACTGTGTCAGTCACTTTTGAATGATCTTTAGCAAAATTTTACTTGCATGAGACACTAATGATATCATTCAGTAATTTCTGCATTCAGTTGGATCCACTTTCTTGGGAATGGGCACAAATATGGATCTCTTCCAGTCAGTTGGCCATGCAGATGTTTTCCAAATGTCTTGGCATAACAAAATGAGCACCTCCAGTGCTCATCTGTTTGTTGAAACATCTCAGGTTACATCCCATCAGTTCTTGGAGCCTTATGTTTTGCCAATTCCTTCAAGGTAGCTTCCACTTCTTTCTTTAGTACTATTGGGTCTTGACCATATGCAACCTCTTCAAATGGTTGGTCATCCACCAATTCTTTTTGGTATAATGACTTTGTATATTCTATCTTCTTTTGATGTTTCCTATGCCCTTTAATACTTTCCCTGTAAAATGCTTCACTATTTGTACTTGAGACTTGAATTTTCTTCAATTCTTTAAGCTTAAGAAAAACAGAGCATGTCCTTACCTTTGGTTTTATATCTTCAGTTCTTTGCACATGTCATTGTAATATTTGATTTTGTCTTCTCGAGCTGCCTTTTGAAATCTGTTCAGTTCTTTACCTTTGTCATGTCTTCCTTTTACTTAGCCACTCAACATTCAAGAGCAAGTTTCAGAGTCTCTGACATGTAATTTGGTATTTTTTTCTTCTATTTTAAATAACCTTTTGCTTTCCTAATGAATTATGTCTTTGATGTCCTGTCACAACCACTCTGATCTTTGATCATTAGTGTCTAGTGCATCAAGTCTGTTCTTTAGATGGTCTTTGAACTCAGGTGGGAAATACTCAAGGCCATACCTTGACTCTTACACACTTATTCTAATTTTCTTCTGTTTTAGTTTGAACCTGCACATGAGCAGTTGATGGTCTGATCCATAATCAACAACTGGTCTTTTTCTGACTTTGGTATTGAGCTTTTCCATCATCTCTTTCCATAAATGTAGTCAATTTGGTTTCTATATGTTCCATCTGGTGAATCCTATGTGTATTCTCACCATTTATATTAGTGAAAAAAATATACTTGCAATGAAAAAGTCTTTGGTCTGACAAAATTCTATCAGGCAATCTCCAGCATCATTTCTTCCAGCAGGGTCATATTTTTCAACTACTGAACCTTCTTTGTTTCCAACTTTTGCATTCCAGATTGCATGTTTGATCAATTTTAGATTGCAGAAGCTGGAAAAAATCTTCCCTATCTTCCTTTGTGGCCTTAGTGGTAGATGTATAAATTTGAATAGTAGTCATATTAACTGTTCTTCATTGTAGGTGTACAGATATTTTTCTATCACTGACAGCATTGTACTTCAGGGCAGATTTTAAGACGTCTTTTTTGATGATGAATGCAACCACATTTCTCTTTAAGTTGTCATTCCCAACATAGCAGACCACATGATTATCTGATTCAAAATGGCCAATACCAGTCCATTTTAGCTCGCTGATGCCAAGAATGTCAATGGTTATGTGCTCCATTTCACTTTTGACTATTTCTAATTTTCTTATATTCATACTACATACCTTCCACATTCCAATTATGAATGCATGTTTACAGCTATTCCTTCTTATTTCATGTCATGCCACATTAGTAAATGGAGGTCTCAGGGGATTTACTCCATTCCTATCATTGAGGTCACCTCTAGTTTGAGGACACAACTCTCACCAGTTATCTTTTAAATGCCTTCCAACCTGGAGGGCTCATTTTCCAGCACTATATCTGATAGTGCCTCTCTGCTATTCATAGAGTTTTCAATGGCTAATTGTTTCAGGAGTGGTTTAGCCATGTCCATCTCCCTAGTCTGTGGAAGTCTGAGAGCTCAGATGAAACCTATCCACATGGGTGACTCTGATGGTATTTGTAATATCAGCGGCATAGATTTTAGCCCACAGTATGACAAACTGACCGACAAATGTTGTTGCTGAAGTAAAAAGATACCAGATCTACATGGAACCCTGCAAGTGTTTGGGGCCTGAAAAGAAAAGAGGGACATATCCTGGTTGAGTTGCTGGTTTTAGAGAGGATCATAGATTAAAAAACTACTGTTGGAGGTGACAGGCATATTAACAAGAATTGATTTGACTTAATATGCCATAAAGATTAATAATATTATGTCCTGTGTAAGATTAATAATTAAAATGAACTATAATAATATTTAACCTGTAGCCATACTATTGTGGCATCCAATCCTGTCAGATCTCAGAGGCGAGGCAGTGTTGGGCCTGGTTAGTACTTGGATGGGAGACTACCTGGGAATATCAGGTGCTGTAAGCTTAGGAGAAGGACCCAGCAACCCATTCCCAAAAAACAATCATCCATTGAAAACCCTATGAATAGCAGAGAAGCACTAACAATACTATTTCTGCTGTTGTACATATGGCTGGTATGAGTCTGACACCAATTCGATGGTACCTAACAACTTAACCTAATAATAATATTTGTGTGGAAACTCAGTATGTATGAATTAATAACTTCATGATATAGACTTTATATAATCTGTGTACAATCTTACATGCATGGAGGATAGATCTTGATGTTGAATTAAACATTAATGTATAATGTATGAAGTGTATGAAATACTAATACATATTAATGGATAAGACATATAATGGACAATATATATAAGGTGTTGGAATTTACATTATACTTTATTAATACCTACATAGTACTTCAAAACAACTTATGTGCTTCAGGTAGAAGAATCAGAAAATAGTTAAAGTAGAATTTCAGCTTTGGGTGCTGATGGTAAAGCTTAGAATCTTCCTTGACTATCTCAGGGAGACTAATCCTCCATTTTTGGTTACAAGATCCAAGTATTACTGATACTACATGACTCTTCATTTGAGAAGTTTATTCTTGAATACACTTGTGAGTGGTATAAAGAAAAGAACAATAAGAAGATATAGAAGGGATGCTATTTACCTGACAATAATAAAAGACTGTTCTACTGGTTGACTTCCATTTCATGTAAGTGTGAGGAGCTCACCTACTAGAATTCAGAAAGTTTTGCCTTCCTGGACAGAATGTCATACTTTGCTGTTTGGAAAGCTGAAGTGTTATTATTGTTGTTGTTAGGTGCCGTGAAGTTGGTATCCTACTCATAGCAACCCTACATACAACAGGTGAAATAGTATTGTTAGTGCTTCTCTGCTAGTCATAGGGCTTTCAATAGTGGATTGATTTTTGGGAAGGGGTTGCCAGGTCCTTCTCCCAAGCCTACAGCACCTGGTGTTCCAAGGCAGTCTCCCATCCAAGTACTTACCAGGCCTTACCTTGCTTAGCTTCCAAGATCTGACAGCATCAGATGCCACAGTGCTATGGCTGCAGGCATGGTGTTGTTGTTAGGTGCCATCAAGTCAAGTCCAATGCATATTGACCCTATGTACAACAGAATGAAATACTCCCCTACTCTGTGCCATGCCTGGCACTATGTCAGTTCTCCTCTGCTATTCACGGGGTTTTTGATGGCTGATTGTTTTGAGAATGGACTGTCAGGTCCTTCTCCTACTTTTGTGGTGCTGGGGATCAAACACAGTCCCTCAGAGTGTGTAGAGCAGCACTGTGCCAACTGAGCTAAACTCCAGCCCAGTTGAAGTGGAGGAATGATTAGTAGAATGAGGATTGAGAATATAAGGGCTCATATACCTTCTAATATATTAGGGATGGATTATAAAATTGCATAAGCAAATGAGGAGTGCCATTTTTGTGTAAAGTGGGCAAAGCATATGGAGAAGATTTGCAAGTATAAAATTATCTTGATCTCCCAGAAAATCAGGGGAAAATAAGACTGTTAAAGGTAGTCTTAGAATTAAGAATGTGAAGCCAAGGATATCTTTAATTGTATAGTAGGAGTGGAATGGAATTTTATGTGTCAGAAATTATTCCTGATGGCTATTTGGTACTATTTTATGAAGGAATAAAATTCTAATTATTACTAGAGATGAAATAAAGAAGAGTAGAATGAGGTAAAAGGCAAATTACCATATTAGAGTGGCTTTGCTGACTGAAAGTCCCCTTCAGATTCATTCTACTAGATTAGTACCAATATAAGGAATACCTCAGAGATTATCAATGATGCTTGCTCCACATAAACACATTTGCCGTCATGGTAGGAAAGAGCATATATACACTGTGGCTATAACTGCACATAGTAAAATGATTGCAATAGTTCAGGTTTTTAGAGAAGTATGAGGGTTGTAGTAGAGGCTTCAGCCTACATGGAAGGAAAAGCAGATGAAGAACATGGAGATATGAAGATATCAGCTGACTCAACCACTGTTTACAATTCAAAAGATCCGTATAACAGATGAGAACAAAGTTATTGTGCCTGAAGGATAATGTGCAGATATGACTAATCTGATAATGATACATAAAACTAGGCATTGTCTTAATGGGGACCCAAAATTACATTATGCTGAGGTATTTGATAGGGCTAGTAGATCAATAAATGAGTGGCTGATAATTTTCATTATGGAGTGTTTTTTTTTCCAGATGTTGACATTAAAGTTTCTACAGCTGAAATACAACGATTGTTCATGTTATTGCTGTTAGCTGTTAGGTGCCGTCAAGTCGGTATCCAACTCATAGCGACCCTCATAGGGTTTTCAATGGCTGCTTGTTTCGGGATTGCCTCAGGAGTGGATTGCGAGGTCCTTCTCCCATTTTGGGGGTGCTGGGAATCGAACTTGGGACCTCAGAGACTGCAGCGCAGCGCTCTACCAACTGAGCTAAATCCCAGCCCTGTTCATGTTATTAGTCATGGTTTAATTCCACATAGAAATCAGAACATGTACTGTATTTTTACTGTTATTTTGGTTTTAGGTTTTGTTAGCCCTTCGGCACTTTTACCACTGGGACCTGTGATGTCTGAAGAATTGAGAAGATTGATAAGTCAATCTATTGTACTTGTGGGCAGCCCGGGGTGGAGTCACCTGGGGAGAAATGAGTCACATCCTGCAGAAGAAGCAAGCTAGCTTGACAGATAGTGATTGATAGTATATTTAGTGACAAGTGCTTGATTGATTGATTGACCTGTATGATTGACTTATCTGGTTACTGTTCTGCCTATATAAGCTCTGGAGATTGCTTAGTCAGGGGAGACCTTGGGTCTATCCCTGCAACCCAATAAAGCATTGCAGACACTGGTCTCCCAAGAACTTTGGGTTCTGGGTGGTAAGCTTCCACCTCAGCTGGTCTCTCCACCCTTTGGGTGCACTGGGGACATGGAGGTTTACAGGTTTTGTTTAAACTCTTCACCTATGCATGGTGGATTGAGATTAGTGGTAGTATTTTATTACATTTTGGCTGGCCTTTTGGGGACTTGATGATGTTTTTAGTTTATTTAGAAAGAATATTAATGGTGTTTGGATATACTACTCTGATACGTATCCAAAGATTTGTATGTCTAGTATAGTAATTCAGGGTGCACTAGCTTTTTGTTTATTTGTTTGTTTGTTTTTGTTTGAGGCAGGGTCTCACTATATATCTTAGGCTGGCCTTGAACTCACTGTGTAGCCCAGACTGACCTCAAACTCATGATATTTCTGCCTCCCTATCCAGAGTGCTGAAATTACAGGCTTGCATAAGCATGCCTGGCTGGGTGCATTAGTTTTTAATGGAATTATTATAATTACATATATGATGAATTACAATGAAACTGAAATTTTTACCAAGTTAAAGATTCCAGGGAATTGAAGGATTTTAAGGGTTAAAGAATTGGTCTTCTCCATGAAGATTCCATAGGTGTGGCTACCTTATATTTATGAATGTTGGATTATGGTTGTAGCTTGTTGATCATTATTTGTTAGTGCTTTTACTGGAATTGGAATTACTCATGCTAACTAAATGGTTTGTATTATGGCTAGGATAAATGAGCATAAAAAAGAGAAGAAATGTTAGTTTGGTCCTTTTGGGTCAGAAACAGTTGTTGTAGCTGATATTTGAAGGTGAGAGGTGTTTTGGACAGCTACTTTTTCTGGTCAAATTAGGTCCAGAAAAGTGAATGCTGTATTTTGACTTGCTGATGGTTTTATAAATAGTGATAAGTGGTGAACAACTTTTTAGAAAAGCCATAAGAGATAGAAGAATTTAGAGATATGTGAGAAAAACTCAATTCTAAAGTTACAAGTTATTAGGTTTAGTTCTATTGCTAAGGTGAAGTCTAAAATAATTATGGGAAGGACTGATAATAGGTAAAATAGCACAGTTCATTGGGCGATATTTATAGGGGTAATGTTGGAAATGAAAAATCCAGTGAAAATGTTACCAATTGCAAGACACTTGATTAAGTTAATTAGGAAGGGGTTGTTTTTATTAGTGTAAGTTAAAGTTAAAAATTGAGGTGGTCCTAGAAGTACAAAGAAGGTAATATGTATGCTGTAGACAGCAATGAGTGTAGCTAATAGGACTTAAGCATTGATATACAACATATTTGTGGACTCAATGGTTAGATCTTTAGATAAAAGCCTATAAGGAAGAGTATTCCTGTAAATATTAGGCATCAAACAATTAATGAAGAAGTAGTAAATGGTATGATTTTAAATAAACCTCCTTTATTGTAATGTTTTGCTAGTCATTAAAGTTGTGGGTAATAGACCCCGGGCTTATAAGTTGCATGTTGTTGTTAGGTGTCATTGAGTTGGTATCCGACTCATGGTGACCCTATGTACAACAGGTGAAACACTATTGTCAGTGCTTCTCTGCTGTTCATAGGGTTTTCAATGGCAGATTGACTGGGAGTGGGATGCCAGGTCCTTCTCCCAATAAGTTGCATAGCTTTTTTAAAATGTATTTGTGCAGAGATGGAGAAATGCTACATGTTGTTAATTAATGTCAATAGTAACTATTATTAATCTTTGCTGACTTGAGATAGAAAAGATATCAATTTTTTATGTTGGTCTTTGAAGCACAGGTAGCTGTAAATAGTGTGGGTAACAGTATCTATGCATGTTATTAATGTCTGGATTGCTCTGTTATCTTGTATTAATTATGGAAGTGCATTAATAGAAAATTTTCTGCTACTACCATAGATGTGGTGGACTAGAGCTGATACTGGTGCAGGCCCTCCTATTGCTGAACGCAGTCATGGGTGAGGCCAAATTGGGCTAATTTATCGCTTGCTAATAATAGCCCAACTGTAGCAAAAGATCAGCTCATGTTGTATATAAGTACTTGTTGAAATTCTCACATATTAGAGTAGATTAAAAATCATGCTATAGATAGAATGAATCCAATATCTCCGATCAGTTATACAGGATTGTGTGCAGGGTTGCTATGTAGGATTCTGGCCCACCACATCAGCACCCAATTAGTTTGAATGAAATACTAATACCCATTTCTTCTCATCTGACAGAAAGTTGAAATAGATTGATGGGAACTAGAATTAGTATAATGATAAGAAATATAAGTAGATATATAAAGAATTAGTTAATATTTGGATTTGAATGTGTATACCATATAGAAACCTCTATGATTAATCATCCCTCACATGTCTGTCAGCTTATGCTGTGAGTGCTTGTGTGTTGCTGTGATGCTGAAAACTATGCCAGTGGTACTTCAGATACCAGCAGGGCCATTCATGGTGGACAGATTTCAGCTGAGATTCCAGACTAAAGCAGACTAGGAAGAAGGACCCAGAAGCCTAGTCCTGAAACAATTAGCTACTGAAAACCCTAAGAGTAGTAGAGAATCACTGTCAAATGTAGTGCCAGAAAATGAGTCCCACAGGCTTGAAGGTACTCAAGAAACAACTAGGGAAGCATTGTCTTTTCAAAATAGAGTCAACCTTTCTGCAGGAAATGGCATAAACCCCCCAGGACCTCCTTTTGCTGAGGGATGACTCAAAATGAGAAGAAACATAGTGACTGCAACATTGGGCTCAAACATAAAAAGATCATGTGCATGGCACAGTGTTGGGTAGTGTTTCATCTTGCTGTGCTTAGGGTCAGGAAGAATCAGATACAACTGGACAGCACCTAACAACAACAACAACAACGTGATTGATCATATGATGGAAAGTGCTACTGGTATAAATATAATTGGAAAGTTAGATTAAGAGTTTCAATGGTTATTCAGTGACAGAAGTAGTTATTTCATGGCCTGAATGAATAAATACTAGGTTTGGAGTTAGGTTAAAGATGAAAGCATAGGAGATTGAGGTTCTTGCATAATGGGTAAAAGGTATCTTTATATGAGTTACGTATAGTTATTATGATAGGAAACATTAGGATAATAAGTGATAATATGGTAGAAAAAAGCTTATTACTTCTATTTGTATTTGCAAATAAAAGCTCCCCCAGAAGGGTGATAAGATACCTTGGCAAGATGTACTAATGTTTGAGTCTATTGCCACATTTTCTTTAAGAAAAAAAAATGATGATTCAATTGGAGACAATTTTGTTTGAGATATCATGTTGATGAAAAAATTCTCCTGTAAATTGACAAATACTTATGATGGGCCTATGTACCAATAAACCCATGTTAAGTTGAAAATATCAGGCCCAAAATACATTTGATATACCTAACCTACTGAATGTCATAGCTTAGCCTAGCTTACATTACACGTGCTCCAAACACCTACATTAGCCTGTAGTTAGGCAGAACCATCTAATACCAAGCCTATTTTATAACAAAGTGTGGAATATCTCATGTAATATGTTGAATATCTGTGTATATAAAAGATGCTGTATGTACAGGAAACTATAATGAGCTGGTTATTTCCCCTCACGGGCTCATGGTCCACTGGAAGCTTTGTCTCATGGCCACTGCTAAGAATCTCAAGAGAGTCTCCTACCCCATATCACTAGTCTGGGAAAAGATCCAAATCCAAAATTACAAGTGTGGTTTTTACTGAATGTGCATCAACTTTATGCCAACATAAAATCCAAAATTCTAAGTTGAAACATCATAAGCTGGGGACCATTTGTAGTGTTGTAAGGACAATAAATTCAAATCTGAGGGATGTATGCAATCAGCCTGTAACCAGGCTGTCAGCTAGCTTCCCGGGGTGATGGCATCATATTGAGGGTTCTGCAGTTGTGGCACTTGGTAGTGGTGGCAGTCACTGAGCTGTTGGCTGATGGATGGACTCTGTTTCTATCTTCAAGATTTTGTGCATGGATTCAGAGTGCTAGTATGAGGATGGGAGGTGAAGCATGGCTGGCATCCATAGGGGATCGTTTCCTTCCTCTGGCTGCCAAGGCTATTACATGATCCATGCTGCTGCATGGCACCACAAACAGCCCCAAAAGGTCTGGCCACAGAGTTCCCCCAAGATGTCCTTGCCATTGTGTTCCAATCTTGCTCTATTGAGGTTCATTTCTTAACTACATAACAGATTATCTGGTGTCTCCAAACCACTGCAGATCCACACTACATTCCATCTGCATTGAGTAGAGCAGCAGCCATACAGACTGCCCAGATTTATGCCTTCTGGGGACATCTCCTTGTGAGACTTTCCCTCAGAGGCATATCAGTGGTGCAGTGTAGGCTGAAGATTTATTTACAACAAGCCTGTATTCTTTTCTTTTCTGGTCATGAGAATCTCTCATGAGATCCTGGGTTGAGGGAGAAATTGTGAAGAGTAGAAAATGGCCACTCAATGGGTGTTGTGGTCTTCACCAAAATCTCAGCTTATCCAGATTGATGCAGAGAGAGAGGTTGGGCTCTAAGGCTGACATCTTTCTTCTACCACCCTCCAATCTGTGCACGTCACACATGCTTTGACTTAGCCAAAGGTTGGAGAAGGGAATCAGGTTAGGACTAGGGATGTGGGATGGTGTGGTAAAGGCATGAAGTGGATCAGCAGGACCAAGTGCAGAGTAGGGAAGAGGGAGGGCTTTTTATGTTCACATTTCCCCATCTGCTTTTCCCTCTGCTTCCTCTCTTCCTCTCATCCTTTCTCCTGTTCCTCTTCCTCTTCTCTCTCCTCTCTCTCTGTGTCTCTCTGTCTCTGTCTCTGTCTCTGTCTCTGTCTCTCTCTCTCTCACACACACACACACACACACACACACACACACACTCTCTCTCTCTCTCACACACACACACAGAGGTATATTCATGCATGCACAAACTATAAAAGCATTTTGTTAATTTACAAGATAAATGTCATCTGTTGCCTTCTATGACTGTAAATGTGCTTTTAAAGATCATTGAAAGTGCCCTAACACTTGGCTTTTCTGAAAAGGATATTGAAGCATCTGCTTGTCTAAAAGGGAAACTTACTTTCCCAAAGCATTGCTCTTTGGAGTAGTCAGAGTCTGAAGTGCCGTGTCAAGTGCCGTGTCTCAGTCTGGTGATTTGCAATGCCCCTGGGGAAGCATTTATTTTAGGTGGCAGTCATCCTTTTGACAGTTTGTCTCATGAGGAGTCATTATCATCATCAACATATTTTAAAATTCTGGAGCCATTTGCATCAGTCTCAGGATTTTCTAATTGAATAATAAATAATGTTGAGATATTAAGCAAGGGGCTGACATAAGTCTAGAGGTGACTGAGTTTCCCCGAACTAATCAAAGTGAGTTTACAAATTTATTCTGGGTTAACATAGACTACAAGGCAGAAGAATCATTTCAAAGGATTGTTTACAAGAGTACAATGAAGCAATAGGAAAGGAGAATAAATTTGGAAGCAATTGACAACAATTATGAGAAAAGAAGTCCATATATTTTAAGTTAATATTTTGATCATTACCCATAGAAAGCAAATGCATGGCAGGCATGGTGACTCACACCTGTAATCCCAGTAACTCAGGAGGCAGAAGCAGGAGGATCATGAGTTTGAGGCCACAGGCATTCTACATAACTTAGTGAGACCCTGTCTCAAGAAGAAAAACTAAAAAGGGGCTGGGGTGCACCTCAGTGATAGAGCATTTGCAATGTATGCACAAGGCCTTGGATTCAATACCCAAGTATGAAAAAAGAAAGAGAGAAAGAGAGAGACAGAGAGAGAGACAGAGAGAGAGAGAGAGAGAGAGAGGGAGGGAGGGAGGGAGAGAAAATGCAACTGAAGTGAATGCAAATTTATTGAAGAAAACATATTTTTTATATTATATTTCCTCGGAATTCATAAGAACTAGCCAAATAATTTTCTTTAAAACAATTTATAAAGGTGTTCAAACAAATGGATGCCAGGAAACCATAACTTGTGCTTATTCTGATATCATGTACAGAGTCAAGGATACTAAAGGGCATCCATGAAGTTCAAAACTAAGGAGCTTTAGCCGGGTGTGGTGGTGCATGCCTGTAATCCCAGGGGCTGGGGAGGCAGAGGCGGGAGGATTGCAAGTTTGAGACCAGAGGCAGTCTGTGTAACTTAGCAAAACCCTGTCTCAAAAAGTAAAAAAAAAAAAAAGGGCTGGGGTGCAGCTCAGTGGTCCAGCACTTGCAAAGCATGCAAAGCATGCAAGCGTGAAGCCCTGGGTTCAACTCCCAGAAAAAAAAAAAAAAAAAAAAAAAAAAAAAAACCTAAGGAGCTTGGTTAGATTTATAATATGGTAACAAGTTTTGTTTTATATAAGTGCAAACCAAGGGTCAAGTTGTTCCAGGTGAAACCAAGATCAGTAGAACTCTTGGCACATAACTACCCATCCAACTACCAAGTTTTAGTTAGGTAGGAGTAAGAAATTCTGGTGTACTACTGCACAGTGGAGTGACTCTTCTTGTTGTTGTTAGATTCCCTTAGGTCACATCCAACTCATGGCAACCCTCATAGGGTTTTAAATTGCTGATTGTTTCAAGATTGCTTCAGGAGTTGATTGCCATATCCTTCTCCCATTTTTGCTGTGCTGGCGATCAAACCTGGGTCCTCAGAGAGTGCAGAGCAGTGCTGTACCAACTGAGCTAAATCCCAGCCTGGAGGTCATGCTGAGTAATGATAATGTGCTGCACATTTCAAAAAGTTAGAAGAAAGGATTTTGAATATTCCTACTGTAATAAAATGTGGCAGACATTTGAGGAGACAGCTGTGCTTACCTTGATTTAAACATTGCACAATACACACAGATATTGAAACATCCTATGGTATCCCATAAATATGTATGACTTTTATGTTTTACGTATCAGTTAAAATTAATTTAATGAAAAGAAGGAAGGGAGGAAGGAAGGAGAAAGAAAGAAAGAAAGAAAGAAAGAAAGAAAGAAAGAAAGAAAGAAAGAGAGAGAGACAGAGGGAGAGGAAGAAAGGAAGAAAAATGATGGACTTGCCCAACTGTAGCATGGCTTCCAGCCATAGAAGGATACATGCTGGGATGACCCAATCCCTTTTTGAGTTCCTGTCTGGAAAAGCTCAGGACCATTCAAACAGTTTATTGTTCATTCCAGCCCATACCTGACACAAGCCTGAGCTCCTTTATCAGACCACTCACCAAAAAAGAGCTCACAGTTGTGAGTATGTGTCTCCTCCAGCTCAGAAGTTACCTCACAAGGACAAGACAACCATTCATTCAAAATGGAACCATCCAGAAGGGTGGAGTCTGAATCTGCTAGTCTCTGGGGAAGAAGGAAAGAGTTCCAACTTCCATAACACCAACTAGCAGACATAGCTGCTTAACCATATTCCTGCTGGGCAGCCCTTTGTCATTTTTCATTTCTAGCTCAGTGGGTAGAGTGCTGCTCTACACTCTCTGAGGACCCAGGTTCAATTCCCAATACTGCAAAAATGAGAAAAGGATGTGGCAATCCACCCCCAAAGCGATGCTGAAACAACCAGCCATTGAAACCCCTATGAATAGGGAAACACAAAAGACCATATATAGCCAAACAATCTTAAGCTGCAAAACCAGTACAGGAAGCATCACAATCCCTGACTTTAAACTATACTACAGGGCTATCATAATAAAAACAGTTTGGTACCGACACAAAAATAGGCCTAAAGACAAGTGGAACAGAATTGAAGACCCACACACCCATGCATCTATAGCCACCCTATCTTTGAAAAAGGGGATAAGTATGCAAATTGTAGAAAAGATAGCCTCTTTAACAAATGGTGTTGGGAAATCTAGATTTCCACCTACAGAAAAATGAGAACAGACCCACACTTCTCAATTTTCATGTGAGTCAACTCAAAATGGAAAAAAGACCTCAACATAAAATCAGAAACCTTAGCTGGGTGCAGTGGCATATACCTATAATCCCAGCGGCTTGGGAGGCAGAGGCAGGAGGATCACAAGTTGGAGACCAGTGGCAGTCTGCATAATTTAGCAAGACCCTGTCACAAAAAAAAAAAAAAGTAAAAAAAAAGTAAAAAAAATGGGCTGGAGGTGCAGCTCAGTGGTACAGCATTTGCAAAGTATGCAAGTGGAGGCCCTGGGTTCAAACCCCAGAACCACTAAATAAATAAATAAATGCATAAATACATAAATACAGAAACCTTAAAACTATTAGAAGAAAAGATAGGAAACACACTCCAACACATAGGCATAGGAAAGCATTTCCTTAACAAGACTCCAATTGCTCAGGAATTTGAACCAAGAATACACAAGTGAGATTGCATGAAATTAAAACGCTTCTGTACAGCAAAGGAAACAATTAACAGTTAAGGAACAGTCCACTGAATGGGAGAAAATCTTCACGTCCTGTACATCTGACAGAGGACTAATTTCTAGAATTTATAAAGAACTCAAGAAAGCAAATCCCAAGATAACAAATAACCCAATACACAAATGGGCAAAGGAATTGAACAGACAGTTCTCAAATGAAGAAGTTCATAAGGCTATGAAGCATGGGAAAAAATGCTCAGTATACCTAGCTATTAGGGGAATGTAAATCAAAACAACTCTGAGATTCCACCTAACTCCAATAAGAAAGGCTAAGATCAACAAAACAAATAATGACAAGTGCTGACAAGGTTGCAGAGAAAAAGGAACACTCTTACACTGTTGCTGGGACTGTAAATTGGTTCAACCACTTTGGAAATCAATATGGAGATACCTCAGAAAACTAAAATTAGAACAGCCATATGACCCAGCTATACCACTACTGGAAATGTACCCAAAGAGAGACAAGTCATCATACTACAGAGATACCTGCATCTCCATATTCAATGCACCACTCTTCACAATAGCAAAGATATGGAACCAACCAAGGTGTCCATCAACAGAAGAAGGAATGAAAAAAACATGGTACGTATATACAATGGAATACTACTCAATAATAAAAAAATGAAATAATGTCATTTGCAGCAAAATGGATGGAACTGGAGAACATCATCTTAAGAAAATGAACACAAGCTCAAAAAGAAAAGTACCATATGTTCTCACTCATGTGTGAGGGCTGGATCTTACTTAAAGGAAGAAAAAAATCCTATACATAAGTTGATACATAAAAAATATACAATTAAATTTAATGAAGAAGGGACAATATAAAGAGTAGAAAGGAAGGAGGAAACTCCCAAAGGGAAACGAAGATTGCAGAAGGTGGGATGGGGAGGAGAATCAGTGTAGAGGGATAAAGGGGGAGAAGATAACCTCAATGTAAACAATGCAACTTCATGAGTACATTGGAAAAATAGGGGAATATAACTCAAATATGCATATGAGTTTTACTACATATTAGTCAATAGGCTCCTTAAGCCTTATAGGTTGATAAAAGTGTAACTAAAAGTGATGTAATAGTTGCATAATGGAAAAAGCCAATGCTGTATTACTCCGTACCCCACCATCATTTACCAATGAAGGGAGAAAAAAAAGAAAACCCTATGAGTAGCAGAGAAGAACTGACATAGTGCTGGGCATAGCACAGTGTCAGGTAGTGTTTCTTTCTGTTGCACACAGGGTCGCTATGAGTCAGGCCTAACTTGATGGGACCTAACAACAACTGACTCTGCAGAGCCCCACTCACCCACCCCTACCACCTTGTTCTCCTTTAAAAACACCCACTCACCTCTGTCTCTGTGCAATTGTGAATCAGAGTAGAGTTCAGCTCTTTCCTCCACTGTCAGTATTACTGAAGAAAACCTGCTTCCATCACCTTTGCTAATGTCCAGCTTTGTATTTCTTTGAGAAAATCATCCATGGGCACCATTGGAGATCCTCAGAGAACAGAAGTCTTGACATCTTCCTTATCAAAACCTTTGTGAAACAGGTTTTTTTTTTCTTGTGCTATCAGCAGAGTTTATCAGACCTCTGAAGTAAAATATAAAAATAAAACCCTAAGATCAGCCCTGTAAAAGAGCCAGTTAGGGTTTGAAATCATTTGCATGTGTGTATTTTGTAGCCAGTTTGCAAAACAAATGCTATTTGCAAACAAGTTTCTTTTTTATTTGGAGGAGAAGGGAGAACCTGTATAAGGTTAAGGGACTATGTTTTGAACAGACAAAACCCTATTAATTAGAGAGGAAAAGTGTGAGAGATTTAAAATCCTATTACCATCTTCCTGAACTTGGCACTTCCAAGAAATAGTGCTCCCGTGTGACTGGAAGTGAAGTTTTTAGTCTCAAAGATAGAAAATCTCCTTTGTTAGGAATGAAGTGAAATATTATGAAAGTGGGGAATGGTCATAAGAAATTAGATTTAGATTAACATTTAAAGTTCAAAAAACATAAAACTCTGTCAAATGCAACCAAACATTTGGAAATACTCTTCTTTCCATCTGCTAAATGTGTGAGAAATCCATGATGCAGGAGTAAGAAAACACTGTGAAACTTCTAGGTAAATAGAAAACTTCCCTAGGAAGGTGAAAATCCTGTCCCACACAATCGAGTGCTGCTTATACCGCTGACCTCACCTGGTTCCTTGTTCCCAGCTCACCATGCTACAGGTGTCCACTGGCTTTCAGTTCACAGAGAGCCTTTTGCCCATGGGGCTAACTGTGTGCTGTCACTCTGCCCAAAACAGTCACTCCCACTTTCCAAGCAGCAACAAATATTTTCCTTAGAGCATCAGCTCAAAGTTCATTTTACCTTAGTGGTCTTTCCTGAACTCACTTCGGTTACCGGCCTGGCAATTCTTTTGTGCTACTAAATGCAATGTGGGTCCCATTTCAGTATAATTCTATCTTTAATCATCTCTCTTTCTTATAAAGTGTGAGTTTTCTGAGGGAAGGGAACAGGTCTAAATTTCTCATTGTTGTAACTCCAGATCCAAATACATGAAAAGCATTTAATAAATATGATTAGTGAAAAATGAAGTTTTAAGTAATGCATGTGAATGTGTAGAATGGGGTCATTTTATGGTAGACATTGAAAACCAAGAAAAAGTCATTATAACTAAATATATAATAGGTAAGAGAATACATGCAGCAGCAAGTGTGGAGATAATGTGATAAAAGGACGTTTAGAGAGGATTAATCTGTCAACAATGTGGCCAATATTTGCATATTAGCAAATTGTGATTAGGCTTCTCTTTCAATAAGATATAAGATTGAAAAACATTAAATCAACTTAGATATAGAATAGAATAGGATTAAATTCACAATTTCTTGTTGTTAGGTGCCGTCGAGTAGGTATCCGACTCATAGCGACCCTCATAGGGTTTTCAATGGCTGACTGTTTTGGGATTGCTTTGGGAGTGGATTGCCAGGTCCTTCTCCCATTTTTTCAGTGCTGGGAATTGAACTCGGGACCTCAGAGACTGCAGTGCAGCGCTCTACCAACTGAGCTAAATCCCAGCCCTAAATCCACAGTAAGGATGGAAAACAGCAACATAAGATTTGAGTGAGAAGAAAAATATGTTACAATAACAAGGAGATTCTGAACTGGCCGTGGTGGCGCACTTCTGTAATCCCAGCAGTTTGGGAGGTGGAGGCAGGAGGATGGCAAGTTCGAGACCAGAGGCAGTCTGCATAACTTGGCAAGACTCTGTCTCAGAAAGTAAAAAAAGAATCTAGGAGGTTCTGAAATCAGAGCTAGACAAGTTATAAAGGGATGATGATCAGAAGAAAACTGATATTTCTAATGCCCATGTGACAAGAACAAAAGAATATAAACTAGCAGAAGAATAACGAAACAATCATTTAAAACCACCCAGTTCATCCATTTCATCAAATAGATTACAAAGGGAAGATTTCAGTCGGCACCATCCAATGGGGTGTGTGGTTGGAGGGTCAGTTAGGTCTCTGAGTCTCCTCAATCACAGTATTGTGGAAGCAGAGCTGTATTGTGGTCAGAGCTGCAGCCCAGACTTTTAGATGTGACAACAGTGAGACCCTTGCTGGGGAAACAAATTGGCCTCACTGTTTCTAATATCCAGGTCTCAATTTTACCAAATTTCAACAGATTCCTCCTCCTAAGTTTACACCTTTGTTGTATTCCAGTTCATCTTTATTTAGTGTACACTATGTTTGAGGCTTGGGAGAAGGATGTGGCAATCCACTCCTGAGGCAATCCAAAAACAATCAGCCATTGAAAATCCTATGGGGTCGCTATGAGTAGGACACGACTTGACAGCACCTAACAGCAACAACAACAATGTTTGAGGCAGAGAGATCAATCATTTATGCATGATATCTTTACAACAGCTCTACTTAGTTTGCACTATTATTGTTCCCATTTTGTTTATGAGAACCCTAGACATTAAGAACTTAAAACTTTCATCAAGAGCACACAGACAGGAACAAGTATGGTGATGCACACCTGTATCTCAGCACTTGGGAGGTAGAGGCAGGAGGATTGCAAGTTCAAGGTTAGCCTGGACATAGTGGGACCCCTTTGAAAAGAAAAAAAAAAAGTGAAGAACATAAAGACAGTAAGGAAAGAAATCAAGTTCATAAATAACTACTTAAAACAGAATAAATAATCATAAAATGCTTTTTACTCCTTTCTGTCTTTCAGATTTTAGCCAATTGCTTAATTAATTAAATATTTCATCTTCAAAGCATTTTTTAAAGTCTTCAAACCATTATAGCATATATGGGTTTTGCAAAAGTGCATTAACACAGTTCTGCACCCTGTTTTCACCAACCCTTGATTCAATCAATGCAAAAGAGGTGATCCAGCTGACCAAGCACAAGGACATTACAGATAATACAAAGATGGGTCACAAAAGCATAAAATACAACATATGTAACAGGAAGAATTTAAAATCATGCTAAAAATAGGTCTCAAGCCTAGCTGAGTGGATATCTGGAAATAATCCAGGTAAAAGTCTAATCTCAGAATGATAATAATAGTTTTTATTGACCAAATACTTGTATATTTTATCTCATTTAATTTGAGCAATTCCAACTTAAATACAGCTATCCACGTTTTAGATTAGGAAGATGATATTCAGAGAGTTTCTGAAACATGTAGTAGCTGCTAATTATGAGGGCAGAAGTTCAGCCCAGATCTGACTAGCTCAAAACCATATTTCTGGTAAAAGACCCCACGACATGAATCAGTTCAATCCTCTGCCAGACAAATCTCTATTTTGGTGTGGCCTTATGTCACTTTTAGTTGAGCAAGACAGCAACTTTGGAATTAGAAGTTTTCCATCCACACTATTAATTCCCTCTTTGGCTCTCAATTATTAGAAAAGAACACTGTGAATTTCTAATTATTTCATTAGCCAAAGAACCAAACCCACAACTCAGCTAGATTAGATTATCCCAGATGATATCATGAAAACTTCCACTTAACTTATATTGTTGTAGTTGTTTGGTACCATCAAGTCAGCATCTAATTCACAGTGACCCTATGTACAACAGGTGAAAACAGTATTATTAGTGCTTCTCTGCTATTCATAAGGTTTTCAATAGCTGATTGTGTTTTTTTTTGGGGGGGGGATTGGGGGAAAGTGGGTTGCCAGGTCCTTCTCCCAAGCCTACAGCACCTGGTGTTCCCAGGTGGTCTCCCATCCAAATACTAACCAGGCCCAACTCTGCTTAGCTTCTGAGATCTGACGGGATCAGATGCCACACTGGTATGGCCACAGGCTAACTTACATTAGAATGTGAACAACTGTTCGTTCACTAGACATTTGTGTACTTTTTCTTTTCTTATAAACAATATATAAATAACTGAAGGGAGGGTATTAAGTTTGTGGAAATCTGAAGCCTGCCACTGTGGAGTTGGAACTTTCTTATGAGGGACATCAAGCAACTCAAACTACTTTATTTCTCAGTTTCTCAGTATGAAGTCTCAGACGCAAAATAATTCAGGATTTAAAGCCTGTGTTATTAACACCACCACGAGACTTAACTGAGTAGAAGAACATCTTAAACAGGAAGAAAACTTCTTATTGAGTACAGTGTCCCAGAACTAGGAGAAAATGGAAACTCAGAGCCAACAGGTCATACAAGAGTACTCTGTTAAAAATTATCAGAATAAGCCATCATTATAGCAAGAGCACCTGCAGCTGTACCACTGTGGTGTCTGATCCCATCAGATCTCAGAAGATAAGCAAGGTCAGACCTCGTTAGTACTTGGATTGGAGACCACCTGGGAACACCAGGTGCTATAGGCTTGGGAGAAGGACCTGGCAACCCACTCTCAAAAAACAATCAGCCACTGAAAACCCTATGACTAGCAAAGAAGCACAATAATATTGTTTCGTCTGTTCCACGTAGGGTCACTATGAGTCGGACACCGACTCCATGGCACCTAATGACAACAACATAGCAAGAGCAGGTTGGGGAGAGAAGGCAAAGTAAATGAGGCATGCAATGTGTCTGTGCCCCCAAGAAGAAGTAGAATGTTGTCAAGTGTGTGACATCAGTTGTCAGAGAGATTTGAGTTTGAATACTTGCTATGGGGGTCTGCCAGGCTGCGATTTAGCTCAGTTGGTAGAGTGCTACTCTGCAGTCTCTGAGGTCCCAAGTTTGATTCCCAGCACTGCAAAAGTGGGAGAAGGATGTGGATTTCCACTCCCAAGGCAATCCTGAAACAGCCACTAAAAACCCTATGAGGGTCACTGTGAGTCAGACACGACTTGACAGCACCTAACAACAACAACAACATGGGGGTCTAGCAAGTTATTTAACATCCAGAATCTCAGTGACTTTATCCACACGGGGGAAAACTACATCAGAGATTTGTAATAAGGAGTAAATGGACCAACATATAAAAATGCATCACTTTATAGCCAGTTCTTACCTAGAAAAAATTCAATAGAATAGACATGAAAATAAAGTTGAAATGGATATCTGATGTTGACTTACTGAGTGAAGATAATAGTGTATCTTTTAAAGATATTTGCTAGGCTTTCAAAATTAAAATAAATGTTTTAAGGTACTCCTAATGTGGTACTTTTCAAAACTTACCCCCAAAATAAACTAACCTAAGTTCTAGTTCTAAACTAATCTGTTGACATGCCAAAAATAAAGATCTCTTTGCAGTCTCCTATCTGTCTTAAACTTTGATGTAATTATCGCATAAATGCTAAATTCATAAGCTATGAAATATACTCAATTAGAAGTGACAGAGACTTTCAAAATAGTGGCTAAATATATCAAAGCTTTTTATTTTTCATATAATAGTAATTATAGACAATCTAGAGCTAATAGAGCAGATCCATATGACAACCTGGTAGAATTGCTATATTTAGCAATTAAAAATACAGGACACTGGGAATAATAGAGTAGAAGTACTTCCTACTTCCACTCAGTACAGCTAACCCCTTGACATTACATACAATATAAACATCAGAAAATCCAGTCTTGCCACTGCTGGGTATGTATCCAAAAGAAAAGAAACCAGGGCATCAGAGATATCCGCATTTCAGCATTCATTGCAACATTATTCACAAAAGCCAAGGTGGAGTCAATCTGAGTGTCCCTCAACAAATGAATTCATGAAGAATGAGCAATGTGATACAATTCAGAAGAAGGAGAATCATTCCCATGGATGAACCCAGAGTACATTATATTAAGTGAAATAATCCAGGCACGAAAAGTCAAATCTGCATGACCTCACCTACATGTGAAACCAAAGTTGAATTCTATGACAGTAGAGAGAAGAACGGTGTTCCCAAGGCTGGGGAGAGGAGTCATTGGGGAGATATTGGTCAAAGGATAAAACACTTCCGTTAGATAGGAGGAGTAAGTTTAAGAGGTGTTTGGTAACTATAGTTAATAACTGTTTTTGAAAATTCCTAGAAAAGTAGATGTTAAGTGTTCTCAGCCCAGAAAAAGTATTAATTGATGAAGTAATGCATATGATAGTCCATCCTGCAGTATATACATATTTCAAACCAAAAATTATATCTGATAAATAATACAATTTTTTCAAGTTTTAAAAATGAATTTTAAACAAGCATTAACAAATTTACAATAAACAAAAGAAGACATAGAAAGGCAGAGAGAAGACAGCAGATCAGCTAAGAACATTTGAATTTAAGGAATAATACAGTGATGAATTCCTGATTTTTCTTTCTTTTTCTTTTTTCTCACATGTCTTTAACTGGGGGAGCCAGCAGCCCTGAAGTGACAAAGGGCACAGTTTTTTATAAGTACCCCCTAAAACCTACTGTCTTCTGCCAAAGGACACCAAAGTGACAGCCTGGCAAGACAGAGAACTTTTAGACAATAGCTATTCTACTATAGACAAATACCACAGAAAAAAATGTGGCCCCAGCCACACCTATACCTGCAAAGGCCACGTGGAGAGACACACTTTTACCATCTCAAGCTATAATGATGCACTCACCTGCCAGTTGCTCCCAATACCTGACTGACCAGATTCCTTGGCAAATTCAAAGTCACTAACAGCAGGAAAAATCTGTGAAAGTCTCACAAGCAAGGGGAACCCCAGAAGACATGATGACTTAACATAAGATGGTGTCCTGGATCGGGTCCTGGCCACACACAAAAAAGGCATTAGATAAAAACCATTGTTGTTAGATGACGTCAACAGGAAGAAAACTTCTTATTGAATACGATATCTGACTCATAGTGACCCCACGTACAACAGGCGAAACACTATTGTCAGTGCTTCTCTGCTATTCATAGGGTTTCAATGGCTGATTGATTTTTAGGAGTGGGTTGCTGGGTCCTTCTCCCAGAGTTGTCTCCACATGTTGTGGCCATTGAGACCTATATGATTCATAGCAACTCTTATAGAGTTTTCAATGGCTGATTGTTTGGGGATTGCCTCACGAATGGATTGCCACATCCTTCTCCCATTTTTGCCGTGCTGGGAATCAAACCCAGGACCTGAGAGCCTGCAGAGCAGTACTCTACCGACTGAGCTAAATCCCAGCCTAGATAAAGACAGAGGAACTCCAAATAAATTGTGGACTTTAGCTAATCCTAACTTATTGATATTGATTCATTAATTGTAACAAAGGCACCATACTGATGTAAAAGTGAAAGCTTGGCACACAGTATATGGAAACTCCCTATACTGTCCTTTGAACTATTCTTTAAGTCCCAAACTGTCCCCAAATTAAAAATGTGTTTTATTTTCTTTTTTTAAGTTATCACTTTTTAATCTTAAAATCAGGTAACTAAGCATGTTGCAAAAGGATAGACTTTTGTCTAATGCTGCAATTAATAGATTAGTCTTGTCAAAGGACATTCTTTCAAAAGACATCTTGTCTTTACAATGAAAGTTTCAAGGGCCAAAAATCCAGAATATGCATTGTTGTTGTTAGGTGCCATCAAGTCGTTGTCCGACTCATAGTGATCCTACATACAGCAGGTGAAACACTATTGTCAGTGCTTCTCTACTATTCATAGGGTTTTCAATGGCAGATGAAGTTTTGGGAATGAGTTGCTGGGTCCTTCCCCCAAGCCTACAGCACCTGGTGTACCCAGGTGGTCTCCCATCCAAGTACTAACCAGGCCCAACCCTTATTACTTTCTGAGATCTGATGGGATCAGATGTCACAGTGCTACAGCTGCAGGCACAATATGTATAGAGTTGTCATTTTATCTATGTCCTGTCACCCTGAAGCAGGGATTGGGACAAATTCATTTCTGCACTTGGGAAAAGGTCCTTTGAGCCCAGTAGGCATTTGAGTATATATTGAACAAAAACATGAATATTGTTGTGGATAAGCAATTCTAAGTTTAATTTGTGCTCTCCATTTATCCATTTTTATAATCATCCAAATTATCTTTTTTTCCTCTATTGGTAAATATTGGTGGGATACAGAGTATGTATTATTGGCTTCTTCCATTATGCAACTATTACATCACTTTTGATTACACTTTTATCAACTTACAAGGCTTATGGAGCCTTTTCACTAATATGTAGTAAAACTCATATGCATATTTGAATTATATTCCCCTATTGTCCCATGTACTCATGAAATTGCATTGTTTACATTGAGATTATCCTCTCCCCCTTTATGCCTCTACATTGTTTTTCCTCTCCATCCCACCTTTGACAAT
>VMDO01009605.1:57500-76313 GCA_007922755.1 Pedetes capensis | reverse complement strand
CTTAAAATAATTTTCTCTAATTCCATCCATTTTGCTGCGAATGACCCTATTTCATTTTTCTTGATTGCTGAATAGTATTCCATTGTGTATATATACCATAGTTTTTTTTATCCATTCTTCTGTTGAAGGGCACTTTGGTTGATTCCATATCTTTGCTATTGTGAAAAGCGCTGCATTGAACATGGAGATGCAGGTGTCTTTGTGGTGTGATGACATGGGTTCCAGTTTGTGTTCTTCTCTTTGCTACCAGATTCAGCACCCTGAGGAGACACTTGAAGTATCTTCTGCCCTGACACTCTGTAGCAATACCCAGTAGAATTTTCACCTACCACAAGGATTCTTGGATAAAGCTTCCACCTCTGTCCTTTCCTTTTCCCAATGGTTTCTTACCATTCTTCCCTAAATTTATGAACAACTCAATTTAGCATTTAAATCCATCTCTCTTAAAATATGCATTAACAATCATAGTTCTTTTACTGTATTATGTTTATTTACAATATTTCTTTTCCCCACAATACTATCAGAATGTCTTTGATCATTTTTTGGTCTTTCTTTTACAGAATTATTTCTCTTCTCTTTGCTATTAAAATCCCATTTATTCCCTGAGTTCTGTGAAGATTCTATTATCTGCTTTCTTCATTCCTGGTATCTTCAGAAATACAATTCAGAGCTTAAAAATTTGCAATGCAAAAAATATTTTCAAAGACTGTGAGATGATACATGTAGAATGACAGTTTGTCTCCTAAAAGCACTATCACTTTAGCTCTGTGAGGGAATAACTAAACCCCACAGAAGGAAATATTTGTTGGCAATGCCAAATTGTGAATGCATAACCAGTGAAACTGGAATACATTTATACACTATTTAGCCTGGAATCTTCTGTATTAAAAATGTGTATTCCTGTTGTTTGAGAATCTGTAAGTGCATATTTTCTCCAGAGTAAATATAACTATTTTCTAGAAGGTGTCAGAGTTACTTGCTGTAATGGCATGTTATTTGGCAACTGTAAAATGAATAGGTTGTGGTGTGAGTGACAGGGGGAAGAAAGACTCGCTACACCATGTTTATGCTGTGAGAACTTAAACAGTTAAGAATAAAAGTGCCAATGGCCGATGAAGTGGGGTGGGCTCTGAATGCCATGTCAAATGTGACGTTTGCTCTCATGGAAACTATAGAGCACCATAGCGAATGCTCGCTGCAAATCTCATCTCCAAATTAGACACACGAACTCTGTTGCTCACTGTGCACTTTTATAGGCAGTGCGTTTCTCTCTGACTTCGTTTCTTATGAGCATCTTTCTTATGAGCCATTTAGGAGCAGTATTGAAATTTAAAATCATTGTGCAGTGCCCTTGTACAAGTTTGCAGAAAGAGCATTTCTGTGGAAAAGGATCTAATTCTTTTCACCCTCAAGTGAAAATTAAGTAAGTTCACTTGGAAATAGACTATCGGTGTTAGATATTCATTATAGGCATAGAGAAAAAAGATCTTGCATTGGTGCAAAATGGGAGGAGTTAGAATATAGTTTCATGGGAGTGAAACACTCACATTTCTTTTTTCCCAGGACTTTGTAGTTGTTTAGCTATTAGGTAAAATCATACAGAGGACTGATATAATCCTTACAGTCAGGAGGCAGAGAAACCGTGGAATTACTTGGGCTGACAATGGTTCTCTGACTTCCTAACGCTGATGACCTGCCACTCTACTTTGTACTGTGTAGACAGCATATGTATTTTTAAATTGCCAATTATCATTTTAATCTCCATAAGGGGTTTAAAACCTTTGCTTGAACTGAGTCAGTGTGACTTTAAGCAAAAGTCCATTTATTAAATCTTTTATTAGGCTTTTCATTATGCATGCTTGTAAAGATCTTAATAGAGATGTTAAGTAATGAAATTTTGCAAGTTCCTAAAATCTTCATAAATCTCCATAAATTGACTCCTTATGAGGAGCCTGCTTTCATTGTGTCTGATTTTTATTCATATGCAACAAAAATGTTAATATACTTTAATTAGAGCTAATATGATTTATCTCTTCACTCATTATATAAGTTAATTTTCTCCTAAAGATGTCCTGTTTTCAAATTCTCTCCAGCAGTGTAGAATTAAAGTAATTATAGTTTGGCTCAGGAAATTAGTCATGAAGGTTCATGAATGCTAAAATAAATTGGAGTTTTCACAGGATAGATTAGGCCATATGCTCTACAGAAGGAAAAAGAAGAGGAAATGATTTTTGTTATTCTGTTTCCTACTGAGACCATAGTCCCTAGAAAAACTGGAAGGTGCATAAGAAGTTTTGACATTCAAATTTAGGGTAGAGAGAATGGTCATTGTTTTCTTGTTGTCTACTGGACCAAGTCATTTTGGAAACTATATTTAGAAACTGGCATGAGTTAGCAATGAGCAACAAACTGTTTGCTATTCAACATCTGTTTTCATAGTTTTTGGCTTCATTTGAGTGATGAACTCAAAAATATTCTAAAATTTACCAGAAATATGTTTATGCTCAGGGGTCTGTTGTTATTGCAGATACAGAATTTCAGTTCCCTTTTGTTTCTTCTAAATGTTTCATGCAATCTTTCTTTGCCTTTCTTCACATTCTACCATTTCAGTGTTCAAAAAAAAAATTCCCCCAAGAAAGTTTCTTTCTCTGTTATCATAATAAAATAATCAAACTTACATTTGCAGCTACATTATTGTGTGACTTTCTTTCACACATAAAAAAAGTCTCTAACAGAACATATAATAGGTATTAAAGTTTATGCCCAAATAATAGATTTTTATGGTCCTGAAAGTAAAAATTAGCATATTTATTTAATTGAACAATGCCTTGACAGAAGTATAACCTGTGAATTAGAAAAGAAAAACATATTTCTGAAAATGGTTTCTATTCAAGATAATATTCCTATTCTGAGTACATAGATTGTGTGAAAACATACACTCTGTGACAACAGAGTTTATAAAGAAAAATAATTTTGTATCCACGATGTCAGGGAAAAATAACAAAATGAAAATCTGATAAATATGCAAAAAAATTAAATGGCTATCCTTCTCATAATAGCATAGGGAAGAGTATTCTCTATTTTTTAATTCCTCTGTATAAATTTTTTGTATTTAATTTTAATTCCTGCATATAAAATATGATTTTAAATGACTTATTTGTTATTCTTCCTACATAAATCATAAGCCCTGGCAGCTTCCTGATGTGTTATCAGTGAGAAAACTGTGCAGTGAGTTCTTCCTTTGATCTTTCCTAGTTACCATTTAATTGCCCCTTGTGTTAGAGAATTAAGCCCCTAGAGTTTCGGGGGTTGTCTATACTAGCAGATGTAGGTACATACAAGATTCTTCTGGTTGCATGCTTCTCATATATTATGAGTACTCAGTGATTAATGACCGACTAAGTGTCTCACATGATATTACTTTGCATGTAGATTCCCTTATTAGTATTTCTTAATATTCAAATTCATGGGTGAGAAATTCTGCCTTGCACTGATCATGTCCCATTCTGCAATAAGTTATTAAGTAGCTCTAGCTTGCTGAATATAGTCAGAAACATATTATTCATCTCTACACTTTCAACATAGTGAAGAACAGGTGTGATCACTCACGGGAGCTTCAGAAACCTTTGATAGAAAACCAGGATCTTCTTATTATCTCCAGAAAGGGAAAAGGACCAACCCCGCCACTTTGTTCAGGATCTGTGGGAAGGTGATAGTAAATGATGAGTTATTACAAGAAGACAAATCGTAGGTTCATGGGGCACTGTGGAGTTGGATCAGGGCCAAGTGCCACGTGCCACTAGGAAGGGCTATCTCACATGAAGTGATGACTCGCTATCACAGCAAATATATAAGTGCAATGTGATGTCATGAGATCTAAGCCACATCTTAAAAGGACAGTCAGATGCCCTGCAACTGATGCTTCAAAAGTCAGAGCCATGAACTTGGATTCAGGCCATGTGAAAATGGAGCACAAGTGCAGCCAACTGTCAGCTTCTTGGATGCGTGGCTCCTATTTCTCTTTCATCCCTTAGGGAGAGAGAAGTCATATAAGTTGGAAACTCTGGATGGAGCTGTCCGTCTGCCTTCATTCCCTGTGGCTCTGTGGAGCATGTGGGTAGGGCACACCATCTGGAGAGACGGACATTGGATAATGAATTTGAGACAGTCAAACATTGGCAGGTAATATTCATCTAGATGCCTCCTGTGACACAGGCTTTCAAGATTTCAAATATGAGCAGCCCATTCAGAGTTTTAGTGTTTCATTGATGGGTTAAATGGAGGTGCTGACATAGTGTTAAGTCTCTACCAATGATAGTTCATCTCATGGCCATTTCAGCACCAGAACACATTTCATGACACATACCGTTAGATCTCCACCCAATAGTTTCTTTCTCTGCCTATCTCTTACCTCCTAAGATGCTCATCAGCATGTTTTATAATTCATCTTTGTTTCCTGGTTCTCTGTGAACTGTGGAAAGAATGACAACAATGGTCAGGTTATTGTTAAACAAGACGAATTGTTACAAATTATAATTTTCCCTTAAAACACCTTTAAAAGCATGATAACTGGAAAGACACAATGGAGAGCAAGAAGAAAAGGGAGGTTGCTAAGGAAACAGTGGGTTTTTAAATGAGCATCAAAGTGAACAGGCAGGTAAAATGCATGAAAACTGGCTATATAATTAACTTCTCTCACCATTTCAAAATTGATAGTACTATGTGCTACAAAAGGCAATGGGACCTATTTTCTTATCAGGCTCAGTCTGGGATGAAATGAGTGAGATCAGACATAATCTGTTCCCCTTGGCCAACCTCCATAATTCTCAAACATAACTTTGGCCAGCTGGCACAGCAAATTATATATTTCAGAAGTATGAGTTTTAGTTAGGATTCTTATTTTCTAACTTTCCACTGAGGAGAAAAATACAGGGAAATATAGACCACAACCCAGTGCCCTCTTCCTTTCCTCATCTGCCTGGAGGCCTAACGTGTAAGCACCTTACACAATCTGAAAACACAGGCTCATTTCCATTTGGGATCTACTTGGCCTTCTGAAAATATGCCTTATTGTTTTTAATTTGTTTTAACTGTTTTAATTTCCATCTTTTTACAGTATATGTGAACTTAAACAAGATATTTGCCTGAGAATTTCCTGGCCAATCTCCTAATACACAATTGTGTTTTCCCTTCCTTATTCTTTTTTGTTTGTTTCCTTAATGTTAAATATAGTGAAACAAAAGTTGGATTTAGTTGGATAAATAGAAACCATGTCATTATGATGACTGATAGCCAAGGAAGAGTGGGGTCAACAGATCGAGAGGGAAATGACAATAGAAAAAGGTAAAGAAGGTCAAGAAAAATAGAACAGCTGGACATGGTGACCCATGCTTGTAATCTCAGTGACTTGGAAGTTGGAGGCCAGAGGATTGCCAGTTTGAGGCCAGAAGCAGCCTGCATTATTTAGTGAGACCCTGTCTCAGAATTAAAAATATAAAAGGGGGCTGGGGTGCTATATCTCAGTGGTGGAAGTGCCCTGGGTTTTATCTCAGTACTGAAAAAAACAAAAAACAACCCCAGAAAACAATACTTACATTGACTATCTGAGTTGTATTTTTAAAAAATAGTTTGAGTCATACAACACAGACCTTAGAGTATGAAGATAGGTAACTTCCTAGGCTGTGTGCTCTGATTTTGGTACAGGTGAGTGCCCTCTGTCAATGGACCAAAGATTTTTAGGGTTCAGAATGTCAAGTAAGGATCAGAGTTTTGGCGTTTCATGGAAGCATTTAATAGGAGTCCTGATACAGTGTTAAGTCTTTGCCAATGATAGTTTATTAGCTGTATAAGAAAAAAAACCTTAGGTAACTCCAGAAATAAAGAATATTCAGCATCACAGAATGCTGGATTTAGCAGCAATGACTTTGAAGGGTCGGATTCAAAAGTGGTATTCTAGCTGGTAGAAATATACAGATTTCGACCTGATCAGTTCAGTTACAAAGTAAAGTGCCACTCCAACAAAGAACACTCTTTCTGTCTAAATGAGCTAGGTGAGGCGGATTTTGATTTTCATTTCCCCTTTCCAGACAACTTGATAGCTCTCTCTGATTCCGTATACCAGACTAAGGGGAGAGAGCAAATCTACAGAAATGCACATGCTCATCTTCTTTTGGAGCTGCTTTTGTGAAGTCATGGATCTGATGATGGAAAGAAGACCCAGAGGTATGCTCTGAGGCACAATAATCATTAGAGGGAGAAGCAGCATGAGAGACAGACACCAGGCATTGATATAGGAAAAGCTTGGGCGGTGCAGTACCCAAGCAGCCAGGTGAAGAAAGGGCAGTTATAAAGGGGCAAGTGTGTTGGAAGCTAAGCTAAATGAGGACCAAGTGCTGATTATTCTCTTTGTCAAGTTATTTTGATTCCAGCCAGAGTGGATTCACAGAATTGTGAGTGCAATATTTGATTAAGGTGGAGTCAAAGGGAATGGTGGGTGAAGAACTAGATACAGTGGCTGGGGACGCAAATGACCTCTCTCCCCATCTATTATACAGAAAATCACGCAAAGTTCTCTTACTTGTGACAATAGTAAGATATAGAATAACATATTCTCTTCTCTTCCTACTCAATCCTCCCCCCCTCTATCTATCTATCTATCTCTCCTTTGTGGTATTGAGGGCTCAACCCACACCTTATGTGTATTTTGTGAGTGCTCTGCCACTGGGCTGAATCTCCGAGTCCCCTTTTTTATTTTTTCAGTCGCCACAGGGTTTGGTCAGCTTATGCAGGTTGCCTCTGGCCTCAAACCTTCAATTCTTCTGCCTCTACCTCACGAGTAGCTGGGATTGCAGGCATGCACCACTATGCCTGGTGCTTGTGTGCTCTCTCTCTCTTTCTCTCTCTCTCTCTCTCTCTCTCCCTCTCTCTCTCTCTCTCTCTCTCTCACACACACACACACACACACACACACACTCCCTATGTACATTACCCCTGAATAGTGCAACATGTGAAGATCCTGGGCCCTCATAAGCAGCTGAGAAACGACGTCCAAGAGATCTAGCTATACTAGAGTACGTTGCTGGCATACAGAGAGAAACTTAATTCATGAGCAAATGAATTGGACAGAATTAGTTGGAAAAAAATTTCTGACCCAAAGCAGCAGTGAACAGACCATGGGTGAACAGCATGTAGGCAAGTGTGTACACAGAGCATGACTTGAATGGGGCCCATTTTGAATATACTTTCTTGAACATCAAATTTATTCTTGCTCCCTAATGACACTGCCATCAAAATTTTGGTGTCTTTGGTGTTTTCCATTACCTCTTACCTTCTTTCAACATTCAATAACTCAGTAGTGTTCTAATAGATTCTCTTATTCTTTCATCTTTATCCCTTGCCTCCATCATTTTCAACCCATTCTTTGTATGTCAGTCTTCTTCCTCTTTCCTGCTTTAGAACACACATGTGCGTGCACACGTGCACGCACACACGTTTCCATGTGTGATTCAAATTTATAATATCAACATAGTATAGGAGGAATCATTTATTTAGTAGATGAATTTCTCAACATTCTTTTCTTTTCCTTGGAAACATTAAAACAGCAGCACGATGCTGTTGTTGCTCTGATTGTTTTAAATAACTGACTATGTAGATATTTAATGAATCAAATTTATGAGTTAACAGGGTCTTACTGTTTATAATGATGTGTCTAATGTGATTCTAATTATCAGATATTCTTCACTATCCTTTTCTTTCTTCTCTTTTTCAGTACTGAGATGCTGAACTCAGGGCCTCGTGCTTATTTTGCAAGTGCTCTGCCACTGAATTGCACCTTTAGCTCCTTGTTTATTTTTTAAATTGACATAGGGTCTCACTAAGTTACCTGAGCTGCCTCTGGCCTTGAACCAGTGATCCTCCTGCCTCTCCTCCCGAGCGACTGGGATGACAGGTGTGCGCCACTGTACCAGGCAGTATTCTTTTCGTAATATCTCACCTCTTAGTAAAATTTTTGTAGGATGATTGATAGTCTCTGTGGATCAAGACAGAAGACTCACTTTTGATTAAAATGTTATTGTATCTATTATTCACTTCAGAATGGATTTTTTCTAGTGAAAGGACTATGTGCAGCATTTGCTCTTTTGGTTTTTGTTTTGTTTTGTTTTGTTTTGGCTAGGGAAAAACTTTGTCTTCTCTCTAGAAGGAAGTATGCTTTCTCTTTTTTATTAAGTGACACTGGTTCTTTGTTTTCCTTATCTCTGGGAAGCCCAGAACCAAATTTAGAGCCCTATCACAGCAATTATGTCTGGATAAGATTTCACATATTTATAACTGCTCTAATATATGGACCTTTGGTTTTAAGGCACTTTGAATCCATCCTGAAAAAGAGCATATATGTGAAAGTATAATCTATGTGTTAGGATCCAACAGTTTGCCATATCTTATGATATGCTCTCCTGGTCTGATGAATGCAATATTAATGAATGCCCTAAACAGGTGATGCTCGACATGAAAAGAAGCAATCATTTTACAAGTGTGGATGTGTGTATTGAATGAGGAAAGGCATGCAAAGTTTTCAGCATTGTCCAGATTCCACATTCTTATACAGAGGGGAGAGTGCTTTGTTTTCTCGGTGAAAAAGAATAGTGTTGAGGATATGAATGTTGCTGCTCATAATGCATTTATAAATTTGTTTCCAGACCTATTGGAACAATAGGACAAAAAGTTTTAGAATTGTCTCTAATCATTTGAGTTGGCAGAAGATGGAGCAGCATAATGACATAGAACAGCAATCATCTGCCTTCACAGAGATGTGGATAGAATCAGAGAGAGGGTTTTATTGTGCAGAATGCAAGTCTGTGGTAATTTAGAGGCAGCCTTGCTCAGGGCATGTAATGTTTTAATCCTGAAACTTTACGATGGATCTGGAAGGAGCCCATTCAGCATCAGAAGAGACACCATTCAGGTGTGTCTGCCATCAGAAGCCACCGTATTGTGAATGACAACTAACTTTTTTAAAGTGCGTCAACTTTTGTGATCGTGAGTTATTAGAGTACGGTTATAAATGTGTCTAAGTAAGTCTTATGGCTTGGTCTAACTGGGCATGAAAGGCAAACAGTTGTAAGGAATAATCAGAGGATCTTCCTGGCTATAAAGTCATCTTTCCTGTCTCCCTGTTTGAAGAGATTTCTTCATAATTGCGTTTAAGATTTCCACTGGAGTATAAACTGCTTCATGATGGTGGTCTTTTCTGACTGAGGTGCCCAACATTCCACGCACCAGGAGGGTTCAGTGCTTAAAGGGGTTCATTTATTATTTGTTGAACAAATTATTTTTCTTGAAGCTTGTAGCTTGAATTCAGACCTGCCACTTGGGAAGGGTTTTTTTTTTCAAACGCTGGTGATTAACACCCCAGCACCCTCAGGATTGAAGGAAATGTGTCTGAGGTAGAGGGTGGCTTCAGGGACCCATGTGTCTGTCGTTGCTCCTGAGAAACATAAACAGAGGAATATTCTTAAAAGATCCTTGTCACATGGCACAGATCTTGATCTGGCCTTAATGGTTACTTCGACTTGATTTCAAGAGTTGTGTTATAATACCTGTTATCTATCCCAACTTGCTTTTCAATGTGGTTTAGTTCAAATATTGATGCATCATATATAACATTCCCTCATGACCATGAACTTAGAGCTTTTTCTTCCAGATGTGTTGTAGAGAATGCAGGCCCGCCCTTTGTCATTTCTTCCACAATAGAAAAATCTATATTACAGTCTTCATGTCCTATGACAATGATACTTCCAGTTCCTTCTTAAAAGTCATTGTGGTCATTCTGTATATAGTATGTCTGTATGTATATATGCATATGTGTATATACACATATACTTCTTGTTGTTGTTGTTGTTGTTGTTAGGTGCCATCGAGTCGTTATCCTCCTCATAGCGACCCTCATAGGGTTTTCAATGGCTGACTGTTTCCGGATTGCCTTGGGAGTGGATTGCCAGGCCCTTCTCCCATTTTGCGGTGCTAGGAATTGAACTCAGGACCTCAGAGACTGCAACGCAGCGCTCTACCAACTGAACTAAATCCCAGCCCGTACTTTTTATTAGCATGTATTAATTTGTACATATTGATAAGATTCAGTATGGTATTTCAACACATGCATACAATGTGCATAGATAGAATCAGTGTGAGTAGAATTTCTCTCTCCTTATCATTTCTTTATATGTGGAGACTTCAACTTCCTCTCTTCTATAACTTTATAAAGTTTACAATACGTTATTGTGAACTATAGTCGCATTTTTTGTGCTGCAGAGCACTGGAACTGATTCCTCCTACAAAATGACATTTTTGGTATCAATTATCTCCCTTTATGCATTTCACCCTTTTCAGCTTCTACTAATGAATATTCTATAACTTTTATTTTTATTTTTTAGCTTCCACTTATGAATAAGATCATGCAATACTTACATTTCTGTGCTTGGATTATTTCACTTAACATAATGTCCTTCAGTTTCATATGCTTTGCTGCAAGTGGCATAATTCTTTTTAAAGGCTGAATAATATTCCTGTGTGTATACACACACCATTTTCTTTATCCATTCATGTGTGATGAGCATCCATCCTGAATAATACTATAAGAAAAATATGAGGGCAGAGATCTCTCTGATGTGATAATTTCATTTCCTTTGGGCATATACTCAGATGTAAGGTAGCTGGATCATATAGCACAGCTATTTTTAGTTTTTTGAGGAATATCCATATGAGATTATGAGGAACACACCAAATGAGATTTATTTTCATCTCAGCTATTAGAAAGAACTATCTCTTCAAAAAAGACACTTAGTACTGCCCTCCCTTTACTTGTAATACACACAGTTAATTGCTCTGAGAAAACCAGGAAAGAGTCACAAACAAAATTCACTCATGTTGAATAGGTGAAAGCTAGAATATTCAACATCCATTTCCATGGTCGACAAGAGAAATGCAGATGGTGCTGAACCAAGAGGTGAACTTCCTAGAGCAGGACAGACCAAGGGAAACCGAAGCTGAGCATAGACTAGAGCTAAAGAAGCAATAAAGAACAATAGTTAAGATCACAGACTTTAGTACAAGGCCAACCAAGGCTGTAGGTACCAACTCCTCAATGTACTAGCCAAGGAATTGTAATTAGTCACTTAGAATCTTAGAGCTTCGGTTACCATTAAAATGATGAGATATCACTTGTCTTACAATATCATTGAAAAAATTAAAGTATATAAAGTAGTCAGCATAAAACAGTCTCTTTAAGAATAGATGATGTTACTTAAAAACTGGAAGGCTGTAGATTGATGATGAGGAATAATAACACTAGATGACAACATGATTTTGCTGTGTATGAGCTAAGCAAGAGCTTTGTAGTTGTTACTCAATTCATTTCCATTATGTCTCTTCAGTGGCAAAATAGAGAATAATTCTATGTATTTGACCATGTGATATGATAATCAGTTGTTAAAATAGATATTCTCATATAATATATTTCTGTATCTCTGTCTCTATGCATATCTATTTAGCTTCTACCCATCCATTCTTTCTACCCATTTATCTATCTTACCACGTAGTCACTGCCAAGAACATAGATTTTTCCATAACAAATGACATCCCTTTAATACAAGCATCTTACTGAAGATTTTCCTGAATTGTATTTTTACTTGAACACTATACTTTTCATTTAATCAAGTTCTCAGATATGCTGCTGTTGTTGTTGTTAGGTGCCGTGGAGTCAGTGTCTGACTCACAACAGGTGAAACATGATTGTCAGTGCTTCTCTGCTGTTCATAGGGTTTTCAATGGTTGATTGATTTTTGGGAGTGGCTTACCGGGTCCTTCTCCCAAACCTACAGTATCTGTTGTTCCTACAAGGTCTCCCATCCAAGTGCTAACCAGGCTTGACTCTGTTTAGCTTGTGAGGTCTGACAGGATTGATGCCACAGTGCTATAGCTGTTTGCTGTCAGATATAAGAACATTTAATTCTAGATCTCTCATGTGTGACTTTACTAAATATAGTGACAGTATTTTGGAAAGAAAAGGGTAGAAATTATTTTCATTCCTTTATGTTCCTTTGGAGCATTTAACTAGTTTAAATGACACCAAAGTCTATTTCAGACTCATCTGAATGAAGATTGGCCTATAGGTTACCTATTCTTTCATTTTAGCCATATTTATAATTGATGCTAATCTTGACAGTTTAATCAAGTCTGATCAATTACCAAGAGTAATTTGTTTTCTTTAGCTCTTAGCCTGGCAGGAGGTATCTATTGGAGGTAGAAAGAATGGCAGTTTGGAATTAATACAGAAGAACACAGATAATTCTACTTGCTTCAACAGGGAAATTAAAATAAAAACAGAACCTAGTTAGACAAAAACAAATGGAAAGTGAAAGCACTGACACTGTTCATGCATATACTTACCTTTACAGAAAATAAGATAGTAGCAGGAAGGGAAAAACAGGAAATAAAAACAGGTTTTCAGAAGGAGAAATGGCAACAATGCTGTGATAAATATACCATCACAACAGATTAATGCTGTGTGATTAATGTCCATTATAAAATGGGAATTTGATAATAAAATTAAAAATAAAACAAAAATAATAAACAGGGTATTTTCTGCTTTTCATTATTTCACATTCAGAGAACTGAGTCCCAGGGAACAGTGAGGGAGCTATAGATAGAGAGGTGAGTAAAACTTGTGTTAGGAGTGCTTCTCTTGAGGCTCAAAATGTCCTTTCGATGATGACTTTTCAGGAAGCTACCTTAGCTCTTCTCATTTGTGGTATCCAGCCTAACCTGGGATTCTCAGAACATAGATAGTGCAAGTAACAGCTCAGTGCAAGTAATGCACTTGGGGGTGAGATCCAGGGAGCCAGTGTAATAATGTCTAGAAGTAAAGAAATAGATAAGAGGAGGTCAGAACAGTGATGCTCAGATACTAGGCTCTGAGTAACTCACTGCTCCATTCTGTAGGAGATTTGGCATAGTGCCCCAAAATGGTGCATTCATGGGGAAAGGGTAAAATATTTATTCCAACGTCCCATCCCCATTGGTCAAAACCTTGCTGGCAGGTATAAATTCAGGTTTCAAAGCAAAACGATTTCCACAAGTGAGCCCTACCAAAGAGTCAAGGTAAAAGCCACAGCACGGGGGTCCATGGACCTAAGGTGACTTATTGCTGGATTATATTATGAACTACTGAATGTTCCCACAGATTTGATGCTGCAATAATCACTGGACAAAAACTAAGTGACATCAATGGGATTTGAAGAAGTCTATCAGCGTTACCCACTATAGTGAATTACTTTATCTTCATCAGATTAAAATCATATAATTTCTGAACTTTGGGAGTGCTCAAAATAGCTGCCGTCTATGGAAAAGTACAAATTTTAAAATGTATTTAAATTAAATTAAGTTGAATTAATTTAAATGGTTAGAATGCTGACTTTTCAGCCTCTATATCAAAATTTCTTCCTATTTTGGATGCTTCTCTGTTGTTATTCCAAATATGAGCACATTTTTTTGCTAGTTAGACAATCTCATTAAAAAGTAGACCTACTGAAAATGGACAGCAAAACCTAGGGTTTGTAACAAGCAGACTGTGCTATGTGTTCTATTATTTTCAGGGAATCAGAAGCAAGCAGTTCTCCAGTGCAGCTGACTGACTTGTGTATTTGTTTTTACCTCTTTACTTTTCAGCATTGTGTGTGTGCCAAGTCAGGTTCCAAAGGAAACACTCTATGGTGTTACTGAAGTTGAAGAAGTTGGGTGGGGAGTGGGCATGTTCCATGTGTCAACCTCTGCAAGGGAGTGAGAGAAGCAGGTCTGGTTAGAAGAACAAGTTGAAATATGAGGAAGTAACCATAGATTCCTCCATCAGCCCCATGAATTATCCCAAGTAGGGACAGTAAGGTAGAGGCATTATTGTAAAGGATTAGAATCAGAACCATCACTGTGAATGCATGTTACAGTTATATATATACATATGTATGTATATATACACATATACATGTATTACATATATGTATATATGTAATGTAGAACCATATATATGATTATATCTAGAAATATTTATAGATGTGTATATGCATTGGTTATGATACAAACATATATTTTCTTGATGTGTCAGTGGAGAGTATCTAGAAGAAATAATTGCCTAGTGACAATGAGCACAGTAAGTATTAAAATGTGGCTTTTAATACTATTGTGCAGTGAAATGACGTCTTGGAGAAACAGCAGATTCTAGGACCAGAACAGCAAGGTTACAAGATAAGTCTAGAACACTTGATAGTACCTGAAGTTAAGAAAATGCCACACCACTGTTTCCACATGTGGGCCTGCAGCACGTAGGAAATTAGAATGGGTATGGAAAGAGGGTAAGAGGAAGAATTTTATAGTGGAACAACTTGGCAGATACCACCTCAGCCATGATTATTTTCAACGTGCTGCCAAGCTAATGGCAGGTACACCTGGAGTGTGTTGAGAGTTACAAGTTAGCTCTGTGATCCTCCTCCAAAATGCACGTCATCCCAGCCTAGAAGAAAGAAGAAATTAGATAAAATCCAACTCAAGTACATTCTACAAATACAGACCACTACTACTTAAAATTGTCAAGGTCATCCAAAACAAGGAGAGCCTGAGAAACTGTCGCAGCCAAGAAAAGATTAGGAGACATGATGACTAAATGTAATGTGATATCTATTATGGGATTATGGAACACAAAAGGAATACTGTGTAAAAAAAAAGTCTAAAGGAGTCTGAGTAATATGTGGCCTGTAGTTAATGATAATGTATCAACAGAACTTCATTAATTATGATAAATATGCCACACAAACATGCCCTATTAAGATATTAATAAAGGGGAAACTAGTTGTGGGCTTTATGGATGTTTTGTTTATTATCTTTACATTATTTCTATAAGTGAAAAAATATTCTCTAATAAAATGCATTAGAAACATTTAAAATTGTGGGTGAAATATCACAATTTTATTCAGTAAGTAAAAAAACTAATTCTATGTTTTATTGGTACTAGGAATTTAAAACCAGAAAGCACTAGCTTTGAAAATAAGCTGATCTGATCCTGGAATTGCTTCAGTTCACAAATAATTTGATGGTTCCAAACTAAGAATTACAAAGGGTAATTTTATTGGATAGGTTGAGCTACTGGTTTTTCCAATTTGACAAGGAGGGGGATGATGTATTAGTGAAATGTCCTAGACTATGCCTAGGTGAGGCTGGATTTGAACTTTGAAGGAATATTCTTTCTTTGACAAGTGATAAGGATTTTTTCTCCCCAGGCTGGTAGACAAGTACAGATGAAGATATGAAGGAGAGAATCAATATGGTGTGGTTAAAAGGCAGTGATTTTGATTGAGGCTAAGTTTACTCATGTCCGTTTAAGTAATATGTCCATCTGAATTTTGAGATGAGCCTTGGTGAGCATACTTTGATAGAATTTAAGAGGCACCATGTGTAAAAATTTTCCTGTAGTACAATGAGTCATTCAAAGAGAAATAGAAAAATGGAAAATTAATGAGAACAATTTTCAAATAAGGGCATTCATTATTACATCCTGTGTATGCTGTGAATTAGAATGAGAGATAACAGGATTTCAAAGGGTCCTGAAGGGTATTCTTTAGCTTTTAATTGTTCCCAAATTTTCACTTCTGTGATACAAGCATGGCTACCTTTAAATGTTGCCTCCTGAATCAGTTAAAACGCAGTGTTGGAATGTGAGATAATGAAATTGTCGAGTGATTCTGGCATTGTACACTTCACATCTATTTCAGTGTTACAACTACAACAGCCCATGAAATAATCACAATCAAGTCACTCACCATCATCTAAAGAATCAAAGACTTTCTCTCATTTAGCATTTGGTGACATCAATTTTACAGTTATTGTCATTGAAGATTATGTAAATCATTGTTGTTGTTGTTGTTGTTAGTTGCCATTGAGTCGGTATCCAACTCATAGTGACCCTCATAGGGTTTTCAATGTCTGATTGTTTCGGGATTGCCTTGGGAGTGGATTGCCAGGGCCTTCTCCCATTTTTGCGGTGCTGGGAATTGAACTTGGGACCTCAGAGACTGCAGCGCAGTCCTCTACCAACTAAGCTAAATTCCAGCCCCATGTAAATCATAGTAACATTCAAAAACAACCATATATTTTATAAAGGGTGAAGAAAGTTTTGAGCATTCAAAAGTAAGTGAATCTGATAGTCAAAAATAGGTAATAAGAGGCAAAAGGCAATGTTTTGTGAGGTCAGCTTGTGTTATTGAATCAGTTCCAAGCCTGGGCTCTTTTTTAAAGCTCTTAATTTTCTTATATTGTATGCCATAAGGATCAGACATAATGGAACATGTGAAAACATACAGAGACTGTAAAAGCATAGCCAACTGAGAGCAGCAAAAGTTATGATAATGTGAATTAGTCTCATAATACATGAGAGCTATAATAAAATTTAGCTGCCACTTACTTCATTTTTGCTTTATTTCACATCCATCATTAGCCATGATTTAAATCCTAGAGTACTTTGTGATTATTTTATTTGGCTAAAATCTAAATTCAATGTATAAAAGATACCAACTCAAGATTACTACCAAAACTATAGCAATGTGCTTACGATATTGCAGCTACGTAAGGCAGCCATTTCAGTTACAACAGGCAATAGGCTACCTAAGAGTTTCAAAGCAATTCCTGGAGAATTAAATGAGTGCAGGGAACTTCAGAATCTGTGACATATTCTTAGGGATTCAGAAGGTCACATGCATGTGCAAGGTTGTGTGCATGCCCAGGAAAGATCTAGAAAAGGAGAAAGCCCCAATCACATCACTCACCTCTGGCTACCCGTGAGATCCTACCCAAGCACAAAGTGAAGGCTAAGGCTGTTTTGTAACTTTGTGAAGGTGAAAATCATACTTTCCCAAGGAAATAGCACAGATCTCAGGCAAAAGTACAAGACGAACAGGATCCTTGTAGAAAATATTCTGATTAATTATTGACTAGCCTAGGAGAAAGCCAGACTAAAGAATAAAAACAATAACTAGACAAAAAGCCCAATAAAGCTAGCAAGAAATTCATTAGCAGCAAACTATAGGAAACATAGACACTATAGAATTAATCCAGAAAGTCAGCAAACAAAACAAACATCAACAACAAAAAAAATCAAGGAGAAAAATGAATGCAAAGACAGATAAAATATCTGGCAATGAAAATCATCCTTGGAGAAGTATCAGAAATCAGAGTTGCTCCAATATAATATCTTAAAAGGCGAGTTTTCAACAACAATAACAACAACAAAAGACATTCAAAGAAACAGGAAAATATACCACATACAAAAAAGGGGAAAAAATTAACCAACAGGGAGTATGCCTGGAGGAGACCAGATGTCAGACTTAGTAAACAGAAACTTTACATAAACTACTATAAATATATTCAAAGAAGTAAAGGAAACAAACCATAAAAAGAGAAAAAAGAAAGAAAATTTTACAGTGTATCTCACCAAATAAGAAATATCAGCAAAGATATAGAAATAAAAAAAAGAACTAAAGTCAAACTCTAAAGTTGGAAGGCATAATAATTGAAATAAAAATATTAATTAAAGGAGCCCAATAACAAATCTGGGCTGGCAGACTTTAAATATATTTCTATAAATATATAAATATATAAACAATTTATAAATAAATAAATCTCTAATATTTTAATAATTAAATAAAGATTTCTAGTTTGAGGAACATAAACAATGAATCACAATGAGCAGAGCTTCAAAGTCTGAACCCATGAATCATATTGTTGTTGGCATTTAGTACTTTGTTGGGTGACTGCCTGGGAACACTAGGTGCTGTAGGCTTGGGAGAAGGACCCAGCAACCCACTCCCCAAATCCAATCAGCCATAGAAAACCCCATGAATAGCAGAGAAGCACTAACAATACTGTTTTGCCTGTTGTACGTAGGGTTGCTGTGAGTCTGATACCAACTAGACAGCACCTAACAACAAAAACAACTTGGTAAAAGAAAATAAAATACTTATAAATGAAACCAGAGATAGTACAAGGACAAGAGATAAGAATGATTAGAGTCTACCCAAATTCCACATGGGAAAATTGAAGAAACTCATGAGATTTGGTCAGAAATACACTATGGCAGAGGATGAGGGTAGTCCACAAGGGTTCATTATTTCATGTGTTATATGTAGAAAACAAAGGGCAAAAAGTGTGGCATCAGGAAAAATACGTAGACTTGAACCCAAAGAAGAAAGAACAATGAAAGACATTTAACAATGGAAAGTCTCCTTTAGAAAATGGCACAGCATCTGGAAGACTATATCATCCAATGTGTTTTTCTGTCCTGCAGAGCAGGGTGCACTGACATACATCCAAGGCTTCTGCTAACTTGGAGGTTCTAAGGATCAGGATTTCCAAAAATATCATCCTACTTATTTTCTGCACCAAAATTTCCCAAGAACAAACAAAGAAGTTTTCATTTTAGAAATATGTATAATTCCTCCCTAAGTCAAGAGAGGATTTCATCATCTGCAAAATTGCTCCAACATACAGATGTTTGCAGCCAGGGGAATTTGAAAGACACTGGTACACAGATGAGAACTTTGTGGTATCCCAGGAAGCTGTCAGTGGTGTGTGCCTGGAAGCTTTCCTTTGCTGAACAGAACACTTGGGGACAGCGAAATCTGTCAGATGGCAGTGCAGACAAGGTGCTGGGAGCGCCACTCTCTCATCTGTGACAACAGAGATGCCATGGCTCTTTGTTTTATTGTTTCATGAATATCC
>VMDO01009605.1:0-55000 GCA_007922755.1 Pedetes capensis | reverse complement strand
GGTAGAACATACATTTGAGTTTCCTCTGCAGATAGGTCTAGTCATCTGATCAGTGGTGTGGTCATTGGGAAATAGAAGTCATGTGTGCAACTTCTGAACCACACAGTTACAAAGGAAGCAGATTCCCCCCATGTCTTTCTTCCCCATTCTTGTTACCCAGGAGCAATCGCCCTGGGCTTGAGTAACAGAGACAGCAGTTATGAAATGCTACACTGATTTGCCAGAAGCATACTGCTCACCTCTGTCCTGTTAAATGAAAGAGGAATAAAGGTCTCTCTTGCATTTCTAGATTTCTTTGCCACAGATGCTTAACATTTATTTTATTGTTATTACATCTCAATATTACACTGTTTACCCTTAGTACTTCCACAGGCTGAGGGACCTCACCCCTTTCCACATCATATTGAAGATAATTCCTTCTTGACTTGGTTCCTGGGTTCCTTCATTCTCTGTTTTAGGATTAACTAGTTCCCAAGAAAATTCAAAATAGGAATAAAACTTTCTTTCTTGGCCCTAATGGTTCCAAAAATCATACAAAATTAAATGTTATAAGAACTATATCTTCTTTTTTACTGAAGTTCATCTTATCTCAAATGATTTTTTAAAATTTCCATTTGTTTACTTTTTATTCCTACTCATAACTATTGCCTTCATTTCTATTTATGTCCTCCAATAATAAGGAAGTAGATTTTGTTATTGAAGGGCATGCACGTTTTTTATGAGTTGCCAAAGTAGTCCAAAATTTTACACCAATTTAAACTCTCAGTCAGTTTCTTTCACTGTCTTATTAAGCAGTCTTTATTTAAAATGCCCATTTTACTGAAAAAAATGAATATTTCCATTTATTATTTTATCTATTTTTATTTTACCTCCTCCTCCTCCTCTTCCTCCTCTTCTTCTTCTTCTTCTTCTTCTTCTTCTTCTTCTTCTTCTTCTTCTTTTTCTCATTATTATTATTTTGAAATCACTATTAAAGCTGAAGATTTGGGACTCTGGTCATGAAAATGCAAAAAGGCTTAACCTTACCTGCAGTGATAAACAGCTGTGACACAGGACAGAAGATACGAATAATAGTTCCCAGAGAAGAGAAGCAAAGCCGGTGAGTTCCATGGTCACCGAATTACTGCCCTGGGGGCACGTCCTGAACCAAAGAAGAGGTAGAGCCTGAATAGAGACTCTCACTCAGTACTGGACTCCGAAGCCAGGGGAAAAAAAAAAAAGAGAGAGGGAGAGAGAGAGAAGAGCTTGGGATTTACATATCAACTAAAATTAGGAAAGTAAAATGGTTATGGCTTTTACGTGTAAAGATGAAATTCAAACTTTAATAAACAGAAAAGAGAATTCATCAGGAGCAGTCATACCAAGAGAACTACGCAAAGACGTGTTACAGACTGAAGGATGTGATAGCACTGCTAGCCCACATTCGGAAGGAGATATTTGAGCAAATAAAAGAAGAAAAATTCATCCAAATTGATGCACAGAGGAAACAAAAAAATTTTTTTTTAAAAAAAGGAAAAGATAGCAGGATAGAGCACCTGAGATCTTAGAACAGGATTGGCATCTAACATGTGATTAAGTATTATAACTTCAAAGTAAATATATTCCAAAATAAGAAATTTAGCACAGGTAATATAGAACCTTTCTTAATTATAAAAGTATCAGTTCACTGAGTAGATATAACATTCTCAATTGTACATGCACAGAGTACCATGGTTTCAAAAATATAATGCAAAATTTGACAGAACTAAAATAAGCAATCAGAACCACCATGATAGCCCTACCATGTGATGATTCTCTCTTCCACAAGAGAGTTCAGCAGACATCAGCTGGTAAATCCCAATGTTTTCTTTTCGTGTGTTTAAAGAGTTACTTTGTATAAAAAAACTATCTGTTGTATATGATTTTTCAATGTTTCTTGCTGTATTAGTGGTTATAGTTGTTCATTTATTTGTAAGAACTTATCAGGGCATGGAGAATTTTTTATTAAAATCAAAACTTTCCTTCATCTTAAAATATATCTTGATACTTTATTTACATGATTTAAGTGATATGTGTGTGTGTGTGTGTGTATATATATATATATATATATACTATAAATCTTTCTTTTAAAGATTTTAACATTTGAAAAGAACTACCTCATTCAAAACATCATTGTTTAAAAATATCATCTGAATGTTTTCATGGATCCTTTTTATATTTAAAGATTTAGCCTATAGGTCATGCAAGCAAACTGTATAAAAATACAAAGTTTTGAGATTTTTCTCCATAAACTAACTAAGTATCACAATACTATTTATTATATGAGCACAGTACTAAATTATCAGAAAGCTTTCATCATATATCATATATCTATTTCCATGGGTTTATTTTTAGGGTTTCTACTTGTCATCGTTCAATGGCACCTAACAACAACTTCTTCATTGATACATATTCTTGAATTAATACTACTTTAAAAATTGTTATAACTTGTGAAATATCTGGCTGTAAAATTCCTCTCATTTTCTTTTGCATTTCCTCCATTATTATGATGTCTTTTTATTGCAAAAAAAATTGTGTAATTATATTGTCAAGCTTCAAAGTGAAACCATTTGGGAATTTGACTAAAATATAATTACATACATACTGTGCACTTTGTCCTATTTCTGATTTTAATAAAAAATGCTCAGTTTTATTGTGTCTGACATTGGATATTGAAACAGAAATCCAGTTTTGTATTAATAGAATATATTTATGCTTTTATAATAATATTTATTATAATGTAGTGAATGATTACTGTATATCTGTGCCCTGCTCCATATTCTAAAATTTATAGTAATAAAATTCACAATAATATAATATCCATAATAATAAGTTTTTTATCTTATACTTAGTGTGTTCTAGACATTAGATCATGTTCCTTAGATGCTCTACTTCATTTTATATTCAAAAGAACACTATTTATAGAAAAGGATATCGGAAATTAAGGGATTGAAGCCACTTGTCCAAAGCCTCCTGGAAGTGAATGGCAGGGCCTTGTTTTGTAACCAGCAAGTGCAAGACAAGTCACACACGTGCACTGGGATTTTGAGTTTTCGTGTGAACTCACATAGCAGATCAATATTTTAAGCACTGTCTTTTAGAGCAGGATGTACAAGATATTGTGGGATTATAAAGGGCGTAAATATTGCTTTTGACTTGAAATTAACAGACACCAGTCTCAAGTTTGCATATATCAAAAAGCAGATCAAATAACCTCATATAAAGCTTCCTCACAGAATCCTAATAATTGCATGTGTCTGGACACACATGCATGTGATGTGCCTATGTGCACACATACATGTACACACAGGCGCACACAGGCACAAGACTCCGTACAGGCACACATCCCCACCCAGGGGCATGTGCGCACCCTTGTACACAGGTGCATGCCCTGCCTGCGTGCATGGCCACAGCCATTCCTGTAGGCACAGCTGCACATGCATACCTAGAGAACAAGAATGACTGGAATTTAGTATTGGAAGGCATTAGGGGACTCTCTATCCTTGGACTCTGTTTTTTCTGCATGTGTATTTTTTCCTCCATTCTTTCTCCTCTTCCTTCTCCCTCTGACCGTGCAATATTTCTCTCCTTTCTCCTTGTTTTCTTCCCTTCCTGACTCCTCCTCTGAGCCTATTTTCTCTACCTTTCCTTCCCCTTGACATTCTCTTCATCACAGCTCTTCACCCAACTGCCTCTCAATATTTTTTCTTTCTATTTATCTTCCAGACATTTTACTCACTTCAGTTCTAACTATTATTTTCTTGTAAAAGCGCACCTACTCTGTGATTATCTTTTTCATTTCAATGCCATAGCTTTGATTTCATTTTAAAGCCAGAGAAAACGCCTCTACTTCATGTTTCCAGAAGGTTAGCATAGCAGTCCACGTGAGAACTCCTACATGCCTGCAGCATGCTAGCCTCTGGCACAGCGTCCCTGACTACATGTTCATTAATGGCTCCAGCTTCACCTACACCTTGTTAACCCAGCCCCGTTTGGCATATGATGGATTTAATATTCCCCTAAAACTCATACAAAAACACATTTGCACACTCTTGACTAACGAGTCCATCTTCTCGTTTTCACAAAAGCAATCTGTAGTTTGTTCACAGAGGGAACATAAACATTACTAATGATTATGATCTACTTACATTTTGATGATAATATAATAACAGAGATGCACTGTGAAGAACACTATAAAGTATACAAAGTATGAGTTATGCTTATATATAAATAAACAAGTATAAATTATTCTGTAAGCCATAAATTTTAAAGCACTTAATTCATGTTTCTTAGTTAATATAATAGGATCAAAGGTTATATCTTAATCAGTATCTTTGTTGAATTAAATGTGAAACAAAGGTATTAATAATCATAGAAGATTTTTCCATATATTTATGTATTTAAGTGTGTATGCACACATACACCATCGTAGTTGTTGTTAGGTGCTGTAGTTGGGTATGACTCATAGTGACCCTATGTGCAACAAAATGAAACACTCCCTAATACTGTGCCGTGCCCGGCACTATGTCAATGCTTCTCTGCTATCCATAGGGTTTTTAGTGACTGTTTCAGAATTGTTTAGAGAGTGGGCTGCCATATCTTTCTCTGTTTTTTTAAGTGCTGGGGATTGAACCTAGGTATTCAGAGAGTACAGAGGAGTGCTCTACTAACTAAGCTAAATCCCAGCCTATTATAGCTTTAGTTTTGTTAAAACATGTAAGAGTCTTAAGAGTGGGAATAAATGATAGAGATCATCTAATGTAGTTTTGGGGCTGGTATTTAGCTCAGTTGGTAGAGTGCCGCTGTGCAGTCTCTGAGGTCCCGAGTTTGATTCCCAGCACCGCAAAAATGGGAGAAGGACATGGCAATCCACTCCCAAGGCAATCCCAAAACAACCAGCCATTGAAAACCCTATAAGGGTCGCTATGAGTTGGACACGACTCGACGGCACCTAACAACAACAATGTAGTTTTGTATTTCACATGACAGACTAGAGGCTGGGTGGGCTAGATGTTTCGTGAATAGGAACAGGGCTAACGTCCACACACCTCTATTTTCTCCTCTCTGTAACTTCCCATAGTGTGCAGTTTGGAATCTGAACATTCTGTCTTTCTGACTTGAATGCAAAGACTATCTTCAGGTATTAAGAACAATAAGAAATTAAGAAAGCTAAGAGAAAACAGGAGCCCATGTCCTAGGAGCTTTAACCTGGATGCTCGGACCTGGGTGGTTGATTGGACAGTGAGTGTGAAAGAGAACAGGAGGAAACCCCTGCGAACAGCAAGGCCACTCTCCTGGGAAACCACGCCATGCTCGTTCTACCTGCTCAAATAAGTGAATCTGGAGGAAGACGTGCAATCAGGTTTGCCTGTGCTGAATTATAAAAGCCTGTGGGACAGTGACAACAATCACTAGTCAGTTGGACAGGCGTGTTTGGAGTTTGGGAATCAGAATCAGACTGGAGATGTGAACACTGAGGGATGAGCACTTAGAGCCCTGTTGTACTCATCAAGTGGATGAAGTGCTCCACAGAAGGTGCACTGAGTAAAGAAAGAAAAGAGGCTGGCATAGAACCTCAGTTACAGGGGAAGAAAAGGCAAAGCTCAGGGCCCCCTCCACACCACACCCTTCAAAGAAGAGCATTTATAAAGGAATTCTAAACTGTTGAAGGCATTTGCAGGTTTTTGGCCATCGTGACCTAGTCTATGTCTGTGATGGCCACACCAGCAATTAACTGGGATTGACAGTGGCAGTCAAACCTTTCATTCAGACCCCCAACCCTGCCAGGCCGGCTGACTCCTGTCATTCCAGCCACATTTCAAATATATAAATACACCGATTTCCATAGGTTTTACTCTAGGGTTTTTTTTTGTCATGATCTCTATGAGGTCATATTGTGTCCTTTCATTTTTGTTTCTGAGGGCCTTGCAATGTGGCACAGATGAAGCACCCAAAACATTTCTGCTGAATGAGTGATCAGGTCATCCAAGTTAGTGAAATTGATGAATAGATGAATTGAGGCAAAAGGAAATAGGAGATCTGCTTTAGTTCTGGAAACATTGTCATGGTGATTGTTTGGGGATATTGAGATGGCCACTAGCAAATATGTTTTTCAATAAAATTCTTTCATCTTAGAATCCAATCTGAGCTATCTCTTAACACTTTTAACACTTTGCATCTCTGCTTCAAGCCACTCCACGTGAAACTCTCCAGCTTTCAAGGACTGCTTTGGTTTAATCCTTCTATCCGTGCTACCACTTTTCTTCATCCATTTGCTCTAATTTCAACATTGCATTTAGCCTGGCCCTTTCTCTCACATGGCTTTTCCTAAAATTTCTTTCTTCTTGATTATCGTTATCAGAAGTTCGGAGAACTCTGAAGAGATATTCCTGTTTCTCATGTGTTTCAAGGCAGAGCTAGTGTTAACTTTTGCCCCAGATGCAAACTTTCCTGTCACCAGACACATTATGTCTTGGGGAGCAAGCTCCTTACTTACTAAATGAGAAGGAAAACTGGGCTCTCACTTGGTCACTGCATGACCTGAGAGAATTCAAAATTTGATGCAGTTGATATTATAAGCCATAGGGGAGCACCGTGTTAATCAGCTTTCTGTTACTATAACAAAATACCTAGCAACCCTGTGCTAAACTATCTGTTACTATAACAAAATACTGGAGGTTATCAACTTATAAAGAGCAAGGGGATTATTTCTTTATTTATTTTTGCAGGACTTGAGGGTTGAACCCAGGGCCTCACACATATTTTGCAAGTGCTCTACCACTGTGTTGCAAATTGAGCCCATTTTTAATATTTTTTATCTTGAGACAGGGTCTCGTTAAGTTGTACAAGGTGCCTCTGCCCTTGAACCTGTGTTCCTTCTGCCCCCAGGTCCCCTAGTTGCTTGGATTACAGAAGTGCGCCACCATGGCCAGTGAGCAATGGTTTGAGCTCAGAGTTGTGGAGGTTTCGGGCCCTGGTCCCATTGCCCTAGGATCTGGAATGAGACAGCGCATCATGGCGAGAGCACAAAAAAGTACATGGATAACTTCCTTTTATGTTCTGGAAACTATAGATCAGTTCCTGGTTCACAGTGTGTAACAACTGGTTTATTGTAAATTTTAAAAAGGCCTCAAATGTGCTGTCTCAATCATTAATACTACACTGCAATGTAGATGCAACACTTCATACTTATAAATGGGGCAACTTAAGGAGTTGTGGTGGCTGTCACATGGTCACCAGATTACGAATTAGTAATCTTGGACTTTTCTTAATTGCAGTACTTCTTCTCTTATACCACACGGTGTAATAAATATGCTATAAAATGTCCTTGCATATACTCAAACTGCAACAATTTCAAAACTCAGAGTTAATTGCAGTATTACACAAATATGATTCTTAATTTAATATAATGATGGTCTAACTTCTTATTTACCTAATATAATAAATGATGAAGGCAACTCTTCTATATTTCATTAAGCTACTATTCCTTACCATTTTTGTAAGATGTATATATCAGTTAAAATTTCATGGCAGAGACAGAACCAGTGGGAGATGTATAGTTAGAGATTTATTAAGCCGCGCCCTGTGGTGCAGAGGCACATACCTGTCATCCCAACTTTTTGGGAGGAAGATCTCAAGTTTAAGAACAGAGGCATCCTGTGAAATTTAGTGAGACCATGTCTCAAAAAAATTTTTTTTATAGGGACTGGGGGTTACAGTTCAATGGTAGGGCATTTATCTAGTATATGCAGGCCCTGGGTTCAAACTTCAGTACAGAAAAAAAAAAAAAGTAAAAATCTCTATTGCAAGGAATCATCCAAAGCCATTGTAGGAGTGAACAAGCAAGTCTCAAGGTCCGAGGTTGTACCAATGTGAAGAGTGCCAGCCACAGGTTGGTTGCTTTCTGTTTCAGGATAGCTTAACTCCACTTTTTGACACTATCAATGCAAGGCAAAGATTGCAAAGATTGGTAAGTAGGTGTTTGTGAGAAATGGAGATGTGTAAGATTAATTTTTCTTTTGTGACTTGGTTTCTTCTTTTTCATGCTCCTTCTGAGAGCCTGACCCTATATTCTTCCCAGCGTCTCTTCATATCTCATATTGCTTTAGAACACTGTACCCAACAGCAAACCATACATAAAAACTAGTCTACTACCATCCATAATATCAGTTTGTTTTTAACTTTATGTATATATGTATGTGTATGGAATATATACATGCATATACACTATGTACACACTCTATAACCCCCATATATATTTATAAACATGCAATTGTACTAAAATCGTACTTCTCTGAGTAACACTGTAAATTGTACTTTTTCCTTTCCTAAGCTACACATATACTAAGGTGTTAAAGTCTGATTGTGGTGGATATAAATTCTCCCTCAATAAATAAGCACATAAAGTTAATATCATTTGTTTATTTGTAACATAAAATATTTTTACTATCCACATTGCCACTGCTACAATTTTTGCTCCTTTTGATACAATTGATGCCAAAAGTCATACTTATCTGCCAGTGACAATTTGGGGTTACCTCTAGGATATAATCCACAATCCTTCTGTTTTTACACAGATGACTGAATATTTTAATGGCAGCACAAACTAAGGATCTAGGGCACAGCTCATAAAAATAAGATACACATACAAAAGAATCATTTTCAGAATCCCTGTGGGTTTGGAAAAACTAAACTGATGGATAACTGACTTTTTATTTCAGAGCCTTTTATAAAATGATCACCTTCAGAGTCACGACATGCGTTTATTTTTTAATGTGATGTGTTTATTTCGTGTAGGAGAGAATCCTAGTGTTAATTACAAATGCAGGCTTCTTTTGTTTATCTGTGGCATATGCTCCGTGGTTGTGGTGTGTGCTGCACACTGGGTAACCCTCTCATAAAACAGATGCTTCAAGGAAGAGAAAGGATATGGATTTATCTTTAATGATGAAAAAACTCAACTTCTTTAAGAAGACTTTCTAAGAGCTGAATCAAGTATCTGATTTTTCACTAACCTACAAAATGAAAACCATTTTTATCAAATACTGCAGTTCGAGCCAACTGAACAAGGACTTCAGGAGGACTTTGGATTATTGTCTACAGTCCAATTTATAATCACTTAACTTGTCACCTTACGTGCTTTTTATCTATTGATTGGGCATCAATATTTAATCCTCTGTTTCTGCAGAAATTGCATTGCAACATCATGTATCATCTTCAGCACTTTTTTAAAATTCAACTTCTAGTCTCTATGTTTCGAATGTAACTTTTAAGATTTTGTTCTTTCTTAGAGAAGGTACTTTTGCTAGGATATAGTTTCTCTTGATTGCTATTTTGGAACTACTCATAGATTTAGCTTCTCCTTTCATTCTTGTTTTAATCTCTGCATTTATAAATGTTCAAAATGTAATTGCTTGTGCCCTTCTCAAACATCGCAATGTTTTCTCCTCAGGGTTTCGGCTCCTTTCCATGCCAACTGATAAGACATTGGTGCTCTGATTTCTGTGACTATCTGTTGTTGTTTTATATTCTGTTGGATGGGCAAGATATGGTCACACCTTATTTCTATCCAGTCCTGGATGTGTGTGTGTGTGTGTGTGTGTGTGTATACATATATACACATATACATATGTGTGTATACATACACACACACACACATATGCCAATCCCTGGAGAAAGACATCATGTTTGGGAGCGTGGCAAGTCAGTGAAAAAAGAAAAACCCTCCACCAGATGGATTGACACAGTGTCTGCAACAATGAGCTTAAACATAAATAAGATCATGTGCCTGGCACAGAATCAGGGAGTGTTTGGTTCTGCTGTACATAGGGTTGCTATGAGTCAGACTCGACTTGATGGCATCTAACAACAACAACAACAACAACATGTAAAAGACAAGGTCCCATATTTATTTTCTTCATAGACTTAAGATGACTTGGATCTTTAATTTTATTAGTAATGATTTTGGTACTTATAAAAGAAGGAAAAATGTCTGCAGCCAAAGCACCCTAGTGTCCAATCCTGTCTCATCTCAGAAGCTAAGCAAAGCAAAGGGGGCCTTCTCAGTCCTTGGGTGGGAGACCACCTGGGAATACCAGGTGCTGCAGGCTAGAGAGAAGGACCTGGCATCCCACTCCCAAAAAAATCTCCCATTGAAAACCCTATGAATAGCAGAGAAGCATTGACATAGTGCCGGGCGTGACACTGTATCAGACAGTGTTTTGTTCTGTTGTACATAGGGTCACTATGAGTGGGCCTGGACTCCGTGGCACCTAGCAAAAACCACTACAAGAAAGAAGGAAAATATATAAAAATTACTTTATATAGAGCCATTCTGTCAGGTAAGGAAAACCCAAAAGTCAGCCTTTCAGATCAGTATCCATGGCTACCTAAACATTAGTGTAAAAATCATGCTAACCATTAAGTAGCCTCTAGTCATGCATAACTTTTCAATCTCAGCCTGGGTTGTAGTATGACAGAGATCAAGCACATGTATTCTGAAACCAGATTCCAGGGTTGAATCCTTTATTTCCATTCTCATGTTAGTTATGATTTTTTCCCAGTTAACTTATCTATAACATGAGTGTACTGAATAAGATGCTTTGTGGTTTGATTTGGGCATTAAAAGTGTACACTGATGTAGTCATTTTTTCTTTCTTTTTTTATTTTTTCTTTCAGCACCTGAGGGTTAAACCCTCAGGGCTTCAAACATACTTTGCATTCACTCTACCATGGGGCTGCACCCCCTATTTTTATTTTTTGAGACAGGGTCTCCTAAAGTTACACAGCCTGCCTCTGACCTCAAACTTGTTATCTTCATGCCTCAGCCTCCCCAGTGGCTGGGATCCCAGATGTGTGCCAATGCACCCAACTTGTCATTTTTTCTTAAGGGTAAATAGATATGTCATGTCTTCTTAAGGTGTAATTTCTGTCATCCTCAAAATTCCCCAGTGTACCTTGGCCACAAACACACACACACACACACACACACACACACACACACACACACACACACACACTTCTTGTTAATTTGATTGCTTATTTTTAAATTGGTTGGGTGGCAAAAACAACAGTCAGTTCAAATCACTAACATGTAAGCAGCTTTTTGGACCAAAACTTTCTATGGCAGAAAGCTACATGGAAAGCATGTTTTCCAAATGTCTTTTCAGTCTGTGCTCCAAGAGGAAAGTAGCCTGCTAATGCTTATCTGTCAGGATTTCCGCAAGCCTTAGACCTGTGTCTGCTACACACATTGGTTTTCTGTTTCAAATGAAACTATTGACTATGGTTATCCTGCCCCTCTCCTGTCATTATATATTTGGTGTGTAGAAGGCATATTGTTTGTTATTTTAGATTATAGATCCTAAAAATGGGTCTCCCCCGGTTGTCTGTCAGCTTGTTGTGCTATGGTGGGTTCTGTGTTGCTGTGATGCTAAAAGTTAAGGCACCAGAATTTCAGATATCAGCAGGGCCACTCATGGTGGACAGGTTTCAGCTGAGCTTCCAGACAGACCAGGGAGAAGGACCCGGCAGCCCACTCTCAAAGCAATTGGCCATTGGAAACCCCTATGAATAGCAGAGAAGCACTGTCAAATATAGTGCTAGAAAATGAGCCCCCCAGGCTGGAAGGCACTCAAGAAACAATTGGGGAAGAGTTGCTTCTTCAAAGTAGTCTACCTTAATGATGGGAATCGAATAAAGCCCCTGGGACCTCCTTTTGCTGATGTGGCACAACTCAAAATGAGAAGAAACACAGTGCCTTCAACAATAGGCTCAAACATGAAAAGATCTTATGCACGGCACAGTATCAGGTAGTGTTTCATTCTGTTGTATACAGGGTTGCTATGGGTCAGATGCAACTAGGTGGCACGTAACAGTACCATAATTTTCAAGTGGAAAGGAAGTAACTATGGGCAGAAATGCGACTATAGTAGATTGAAAAAAAAAAAAAAAAAACAGCTCCCTTCCCAAAATCCCTTCCCTTTGCCTTGGACCATTCTGGTGTTTTTCCTCCTTGAGTCTGGGTTTAATCACAGGGTTTAATCGACCGTATAAATACAGTTCAAGAGGCTTCTGCAAAAGCATTTGTGAGATTAGATTTTCTTTTCGTTTTGGCAACACCCATTGTTATTGGAAAAGTACTTCCAATTTCACCCATTGGTCCTAGGAGGAGAATAAAATACATGTATGCCAGAGCCAACCATCAGACCTTCAAGCCAGAGCAGCCTATAAAATAAGAGTTGGTATAAATGGATGGGAATATCAAAGTCTAATGAGTGAAATTTCTTCTGAAAAGTAGCATGTACATGATAGCTTCAAAGTCCAATTTTTCCCCTTTATAGGTAAATGATGATGGGGTACAGAGTAATACAGCATTGGCTATTTCTGTTATGCATCTATTATATCACCCTTGGTTACACTTTCACCAACCTACAAGGTTTATGGAACCTTTTGAGGAACGTGTAGTTAACTCATATGCATATTTGGGTTATGTTCCCCTAGTTTTCAGATGTACTCATGCAATTGCATCATTTACATTGAGATTATCCTCCCCCCTTTACCCCCACAACCTTGATATTCCCCCCATCCCACCTTCTACAATCTTCACAGAAAAGTGACCCTAAAATGTATAGCAGGACTCAGTTTGTGCTTGGAATGTGTGTCTGTATACATGTTGGAATACATGTTGGAGACTTCAGGGTGAAATGCATTTGTGTGAGGGGGTAGTATTCTGGAGCTTGAACCTAGGGCCTCATGTGTTAATCAAGCGCTCTACCACTGAGCTATATTCCCAGGCTGTGAATGAATTTTGAAGAAATACAGGACATTTTGTATGGACTACCAATTTGGAGCCTTCAACTATACCACTGTGGTGTCTGATCCCCTTAGATCTCGGAAGCTAAACAGGGTATGCCTGGTTAGAACTTGGATTGGAGACTGTCTGAGAACACCAGATGCTGTAGGCTTGGGAGAAGGACCCGGCAATCCACCCCTAAAACAAATCTGCCATCAAAAACCCTATGAATAGCAGAGAAGCACCAACAATACTGTTTCACCTGTTGTACTTAGGGTTGCTATGAGTTGGACACCGATTTGAGGGCACCTAACAACCACCACCACTTTGGAAGGAGAACAATTCTATGACTACCCTCTAAAAGACATTGTGATTAAAAAATTTAGCACATCTCTTGCCCCTCTTTCCTTAAGCATTGATTGAAAGTCTCATCAAAATTTGATTATATGTGTGGGGGAAAATAGGAGCTGGTGCCTGATATGTTGTTATATACTTGTGGAAACCAATTTACTTGAAGAATAAATAGGGTATCATTTAATTCAAGGGGAACAGAAATCATGGCTTAGCACCTTTTCTAACTACAGCTTCCCTCTTGTAAAATCTAAAAATTAGAATTACATTTTCATCAGTAAAAGCCATTAGAATAGAAGCCGGAATTTTCAATTTGTATTCATGCAAAGTAGACACTTCATCCTAAAGCTATAATTGAAAGCCTTTTATATGGTAAATTCAGAATAATTACCAAGCCAGAATATAGTAAATATAGCAGCCAAAGAAGTTCTGTGAAAACAAAAACTTAATTTCCAGTTCTTATCATGTAGTTAGTATTTGGCCTTTTATGAATGAGACTTTAAATGTCTCCAGTGAATAGCAGGAACTGTGTACCGGTTGCAGTTACCTCCCCTCCATAAAATATAGTTCTCTTTCAAAGTAGAAAACATAGAGTAGGTTTGCCTTAATATGTGATTATTTTTCTCTTGATAACAAAGAGTGAATAATTTTAGAGAAAACTTTATTTTTGCCCATTTATCAGTTCTCCCCCAGAACAGCCTTACATTTTTATTTTCTTATTTTGTCACATCTAACTGAAATTCTTTAGAACGACTCTATCTAAAGGTCAGCTACCTTTGCTACCCAATTTAATTTTATCTACAAAACCTCGTGACTTTGGATTTGGATTAGTGATAGCCAAAGATAAGTGTAATGTCACAGGCATTTGTGCCTTGGTGGTCAGAAAATACAGCTTTCTAACCAACAAGGATTTACTCTAGTCCTTGAATAGTACCAAGGGGAAAATACCATCTGACAGTTAACCTGTAAACTTAACTTTTAATGGATCAGACCAGAGAAAACGTAGGCACTTAAAAAGTATGAGCAAGCTTCTAGACCAGCAAGATTTGTGAAAGTTCTGATTAGCAGATTACTATATAAAAATACTAGATGTGTCCATCAGATGGGGGTTTCTGATTTACATCAAGAGAAGAGATACAAGCAAGCAGATAAATACAACCACAAAAGCAAATATTTCTCATGATATTAAAATAAGGTCGCCTTAAAAATAGATATTCAGTGTTCAAATCTTACTGGCAACCATGTCCCTATATTGGAAGAGATGTTTGAGGCTATTTAGCTTGGGTGCAGTTACATAATAAAATTTGTGACATAATCCTCTTTATTCCTATTTCATGTTCAGCAAACAACATTCGCTTGTCATTTGGCTTCCTATGTAGGAATTCCAGTAGGAAGAGAATATGTGGACTTTGCAAGCATAGACATACCAATGTATGTGATAGCATTGTTTTCCTTTCCAGATTAATAGTTTGTTTTTTATCAATCTAATGAATTCATCTTCTGAATTAAATCTCCCAAGCATACTATCAAAGTCAAGTTATTTCATTTGTTTTCTTATATTGATGCTTGCAAGACCAATGCCACATCTCAGAAATTCCATGCTCCTTCCGAAGCCTCTTGGGGTAGTGGGAGGATTCTCATTTGTTTCTTATAGTCTCTGGTGGCTTCAGCTGTTCTTTAACGTTAGGGTGCCTCATTCCAATCTGCCACCATAATTATAATTCTCTTTCTCTTTGTATGCCCATGGCTTCTCTTAAATTTCCTATAAAAACACATCACTGGATTTAGGGACCATCTGGGTAATCCACAATGAGGTCATCTCAAAATCCTTAACATATGCTAAACACTTTTTTTCCCAGTCTTATCACATTTACAAGGCCTTAGGACATAGACATATCCATTTGGAGGCCTCCAATGAAAACATTGCCCTCATGAATTTCATGATAGCCATCTTTTACTATTGTAAATTTACTTCATTTATATTTCCAGTAAAGAAACTTCCAAAGTTCCCTCAGCAGATAATTCTCTTTTTGTAAATTCTTCCTACTTCATTTATAATCATTCCTATGACTACCTTCAGGGGGCATTTCATTGAAATGCCTAGAAGGAGAAATCGGTGGAAACATAATAGATTCAGTTTAAGTCTTCCCTAATCATTCATTAAGGGACTTTATGCTATTGGAGGGCCTGTGTTTAGCTCAGTTGGTGGAGGGCTGCTCCACACTCTCTGAGGATCCAGGTTTGACCCATAGCACTGCAAAAATGGGAGAATGATGTGGCAATCTACTACAGAAGCAATCTGGAAACAATCAGCCACTGAAAAGTCAATGAAGTTCTCTGTGAGTTAGTCTTGACTTGATGGTAACTAACAACAAAACAGCAACAATGTTATTGGAGGAACTTTTCAATACAAAAACATAATGGAAAATCATTAATACTTATTATGTTACTCATTTTACATATCAATAATAAGCATTGCAATAATACTAATTCTACATTGAAGGTATCATCAGTGAGTTTCTTTGGGATGAAGGTAGAAAATATGTTCTACCCAAGTGTTTTTATATAAATATTTATACTAAAAGGCAGTATGATATTAATACAGAAATTAAAACTTTGTTCATTGCCTTACTGGGATGTGAATTAGCAGTGAAATTAAAGCAGGTATTTAGAAAGGATTAGGTTGAATAATACATGTTTTTTATGAAATAATGAGGATTTTCCCTTAAAAGTTATTTTGACCACTGAATAGACCATCTGATCAATGACAATTTTCAAAAATAAACTGCACACAGAAGTTGGATCAAGATGTTAATGAAGCCTGAACTGTAGTAAATAGTTCTGCTCAGAATTTCAAAAATACAGATTTATTTTTTATGAAGAAACCAGGTAAGGCAAAAGGAGTTGGCAGGATTTAACTTCTACAGTCTCAGATTTTTGACTCATCATATTTGTGCAGACCAGAAGAGTTTTAAAAAGTGGCCAGGATCCTACACATGTTCAGCCATTTTTTGACCTTCAAACTGCTGTCCACAGACAGGACATCAGGTCATGGGGCCTATTGGGACTGAATGTGAGAAAATAAAAATAATCAGTGCTTTGAATGCCATGAAAATGTACCTCATCTCTAAATGTTAAGTGCCTGTATAATTAAGAGCACAAGCAGCAACATCTTTATATGTAGACTCTTTGTTCATCTCACAGGAATTTATACGTTTTGACTGAAGAATATTTCAAATAATTATGACCTTCTATCATAGAAAAAGAAAAATATAACAAATTGCCAATAGCAATATTAGTAAGGGGAAATGTATTTAGAAAGGCATGGTAATTGGATTCCCATACACACTGAGAGGAAATCCTGAAAAAATAAAGGATTAATTTATAGGAGATAGGCAGCAAAGGCCAGTGGCTAGTTTCCCATTCTTTAGTAATAAAACTCCAAATGCATTCAAAAGATACGCAGAAAATACTCTACACTACAGAAACATGTTCACGTGTGGTTGTAGGTTTCCTAATCTGAGTGTGGATGCATTCAATGAAACTATTGCTTCCAGCTTTTTATAGTAATGTATGGTTGGATGTGAAAAGTAAAAGGTTTTCAAGGGGTTACTCAAATAAGAAATGCGTACATGTCTAAACAGAGTTTAGCCAAAGATACTAGAAACTTTATAAAGATGCACACTGAATAGCTCTCAATTGTCACAACTGAGATTTTAAAAGCACATAATTTAATTTTATTTAATTCTACATTTCTGGATTAAAAATACTTAAAAATTGCAATACCTGCATATTTCTTTGATTACTATTTTCCTTTTGATACCAGACACTTCACTCTCAGTTTTTCCATTTATCTAAAGCAGAAATATGTTTTATTCATGTAAATGTATATTCCCAAGAGCTTAAGAGGTCAGTTAGACTTTTAAACAGCTCAAAACATCCCTGTTCTCAAACAATTTTTCTAAACCAAATGAGAGCACTGTTATTATATTACGTTTGTCGATCCCCAAGCACACTTTGGTGACTGAAGCACTTTGCAGCTGTGGGCACATAAAGTTCTGCAGTAAACACCATGTTGAAACACTTACTGAAAAATGAGCAATTGCTTTTATTGCTTGTGAAAAATATTACCTCATATACTAAGTGTTGTTCAGTCATTAATTTCTTACTGTGCATGGCCTGAAGATAATAGAGATTACTTGACATACTCATAGTATAACTGCCATATCGACAGGGAAATGGAAATACAAGTAGGAATTAAAACTAAGTCTTGCTTTTATAGTGTTGTGAGATTGCATTACATTCCTGTAGACATGCTAATTCTGTGTTCAAGAAATTATGTGTTTGTATATTTATTATTGTTATTTATACATGACTTTGTGACAAGGAGAATAATTACTATATTACATTTAGACCAACTGCCTTTCTAAGCAAAACCAAACACAATGTTGAGTCCTGCAGGGTTGGGCTACCTATTTGGTGAAGAGTGCACTGTGAACCCTGTGGAGGCTTTCCTTCTAATGCTAAACTCCAACCTTCTATCTATTGTAAACAAAAAGTAATGAAGGTGTTACAGTCTCAAAAAATATCTAATAAAATTAAGAAATGACTCTAACAGAGGTAGACCCATCAGTTGACCTCAGAAAAGAATATAGCTGGTGAGGCTTCCAAGAGAGCTAATGAGCAGAGGCCAGGAGCTGGAAGACAATTGGACTTATTTTCACAGATCTAGCTCCAAACCGCATCTAAGTTCTGCAGTGGTGATGCTTTTCAGTGCAATTATTACTGATTTGCTTATTTCAAAGGTTCTCACTTCAGTAGTTCTCAGGATTGATCTTTGTTTTTTCTTTGTAATGGATTTGGGTTTAAGAAGACATTATGGAGTCACATCTGCATAAGGCAAATTCTACAAAGAAACAATGTAATCCCTTTAAGGCAGCAAGGGTGGAGCCCAAGGGAGCACCTGTCCCACTGATGACTTAAGATGGGTTGGCTATGATTCAGTTCCAGTTATGTCTTGGATAACCAGTTATCCTGTACATAGTACAGGCATTGAAAAGCCCATGCTAAATTGGTTTTGGCTGGGGTTTAGCTCACTTGGTGGGGTTTAGCTCAGTTGGTAGAGTACCACTCTGCACTCTCTGAGGCCCCGAGTTCGATGCCCAACACCATAAAAATTAGAAAAAGACCTGGAGACCCACTCCCAAAACAATTCTGAAATAATCTGCCATTTAAAACCCTATGAATAGCAGAGAAGCACTGACATAGTGCCGGGCATGGCACAGTGTTGGAGAGTGTATAGTTCTGTTTTACACGGGGTTGCTATGAGTTGGATTTGACTCAATAGCACCTAACAACAACAGGAACAACAAATTGACTTGAACTAATTCATTCACTGTAAAGTTGTTTAAGATACTCAAAATGAGACAAGATAAATGGATAGATATGAACTTCACATGTTGAATAATCATATCTGTTAGGTTAGAGTTTGGTCATCAAATAGCTTACAAGTAAAATACATGCATTAATATAACTGAGACAATGGTCTTTTATCATTCAACCACAAAATAGAAAACATAATGCATTCTAAACCTTGCAAAATGATTCAGCTTCTTATTTGGTAAAGTCTTATTATTTGCACATAGAATACTTTTCTCTTTATGTTCAAAATAAATCTCAATCTGACAAAATTCCATGAGTTCTTATGTCTGCAGAAATTTATGTTACTAAATAGAGAGTTGTGCCCATTCAATTTCCCTGGCTTTATGCTTCCCTGACCCTTTTTCTGCATCATGGAAGAATAATATTTTGCTTGCAATCATAAAGATCCTGGATCTTAATACTGTGGCCTAAAGAGGATAAAAGACACAATTCACTTTGAAATTCTGTAGTGTGAATTAAAAATGAAGGTCTGATGCTGGTATTTCTCAAATGACTGCCTCTCATAGAGGTTTTTTTCTGTTAAAAAGATAATTATTTGACAGAAATATTTTAAAACAATTTCAAATTATTCAACTGTTAGACTTGAGTTCATTCTGCTTTCTTGGCTGGCTAAGAGATTTTAAAAGGAGAAAAATATGAAGGAAAAGAAATAATTTGCAAACAGTCTTTCATACTGCATATTTACCTATGTGTAGATGAGAAGGTGAGACTTGACTTACTAGAGATTAGAGCTACTAGAATGTATAGGATATGATCTCGAACTTTCAGAAACAAGATAGAAATATCATGTCATATTTCCTAGTATTCTTTGAAGCATATTGCTTATACTTTTCTCTTCAAATTATGTTAGTAAAATATATTATTCCTAACGTGTTAATAATCAGTGATCACCTTAGTATGGAATAATCAAATCTGGGAGGATCCTATAACCAACCAGTAATGTGAAACACAAATTTGAGGGAGAAAACTTAAAATTATCTTCTGAACTTTCGTTAGCCGAATAACCATGTGATATATTCTTAATTCTCTGGCTTCAGCCCAAGTTATCCTATACTGAGTAATCAAATTTGAACTTTCCTATATGCTTAGAGCCCTAAACTGCTTGAGTATAGTAAAACTTTTATCTTCTTAGTTATTATTGTCATTGAAAAGCAAAAAAGAGGATCCAAACTGAAGTCAAATGAAATAGTAATTTCTGACATACTTAAATCTTCATCTATAGTGGAATACCTACAGTAACAAATTAGTATTTTTGTATAGCAATGGGAAATTCTCCTTTGTCTGTGGATGTACTTTTCCAACATAGCATTTCAAATTTTCAGCATCACACACTAAATCTGTTTTTCTTATTTCATGTGAATTTATTTTAAAGGATCTCCATGATAATGGAAAGAGAGGTAGTCTCTGCTCTGAAAAATGTGTGTGTTTGTGTGCATGCTCATGTAAATGGAGAGAGTCAGACACAGAGAAAGAGAATACTCATAAAAATTTTTCATTAGATAAAAGTAAGGCAAGCTCATAATTCAGATAAGGGTCACTTAACATGAGATTGGATGGAGAAAAAAACCAAAACATCATTTTAGCAGAATATTTTGGATGATATACAGTGATGTATATAAAGAAAGGTATGCAGTTATACATTATTTATATTAAATATATATTACAGTAGTACCCTCTTAGTGCATAGTACTCAACCTATTACATGGCTTATTATGTGAAAAACTATATGGACAGTCAGATAAATATGTTGAATTAAATGAGTTATAAAGTGACAATATGTACATTTGTTATTAGTCCAGTTGACTCTTTCTCTGACACCATAGAAACTCTGTATTTCTAAAGAGAATCAGATATCTCTGTGCACCAGATTTGAATCCAACTTTTCGCTATGTCCAATCTAGGGCAAGTGCCTTAATTGATGTGTTTGATGCAAAGAGATAGGAGCCAGAGGAGTGTGAAAAATAAACAAAAGAAGAAGAATGTGGCCTGGGGACAGATGCAGCTGCCTAGATATTTGTCAAAAATCACAAGGGTGACAAAACACTAGAGAATAATCTATAATAGGAAAACTCAAGGAAGAAAGAAAATGTAAGCTTACTTTAGGAAATAAAGGTTGACAAGTGACAAGTGAACAAGATATTTACATCTGGCCCTTAGCACATTTATTTCTCTTTGTCTGCACAAATATACATGCAGAGAAACAAGTATAATCTGAGAATGGATTCTTGTTGTTGTTATTCTTAGCATGCTCCATATCCTAGCAGGAGGGAATCATTATTGTCCATATGTGTTATATACAGAGCAATAAAGTCAATTTTTGCTTCTTTATACTCAGGGAAATGAGAAGAATCAACCCCCGTGTAGGTTGGTAAATACACTAAGAAGATAATTGCCTAACAAAGGTTTAGATTGTCAGAAAATATTTCCCAAATTAATGCTACAGAAAAAGTTACTCATTTCATTACTTAAATAAAATCCAGTGGTAATTCTACATTCACTAATAACCAGTGTAATACATGTCACTCAGCATCAATCTACATGTTCAGCACTATTTTAGGTTGAAGAGATAACACTTATAGCTTTGTAATTTTGGAAATTTTTTTTGTATTTTAAAAACTGATAGTTCAGGTCATGTAGTGATAAGCAGGTTCCTTTTTTGGAATGGTACATACTATTTTGTGTGTGTGTGTGTGTGATATAAAAGGGAGGGGCCCTAACTCAGTGTTCCTTTTTATTTTCTTTATATCTTTTTTAAAAATTTCTTTTTTATAAATGGATTTTCTTTTCTGAGGCTCCACATATCTTGACAGTAGTGCTCCTAGGAATAAGAATTGATTCACTTTTTTTCTGTACTAGTGGGTTAAACCCAGGGCCTCAGGCATTCCATCAAGTGCTCTATCACTGATCAGCACCCTCAGCCCCTTTCTTATTTTTTATTTTGAGACAGGGTCTCACTAAGTTACAGTCTGCCTTTGGCTTTGAACTTGTGATCCTCTCATCTCAGCCTTCTGAGTCCCCGGGAGCACAGTTGTGCACAAAGGCACCCCATAGAACTGCCCTTTAACATCCTCCTTTTGCTGCTTGTGTTGGGGATGGGAGTGGTGTGCAATGGCCCTGATCAGCCTGCTGAGCAGCAGTGAGGATGGCAAAGTCAAGCTCAAGGGAACATAGCCTGTCCCTCGAATAGGACGCCAGGACCAAATGTCGTAAACAAGAAAGAAACAGAACTGTGAAGGACAAAAGTGAGCAATCATCATCGATGGCATCATTATCTTCCCCTCCATCAGATACTTGCAGTCAAATGCAATTGCAGTTATTATTGGTTGGGTAATAGTCACAAGGAAGGTTCCTTTGCTCTTTTCGTTAGGCAATAATGAAGACATAGCTGAATCAGGATGGACTTCTAATTTTCCAGGGTATTGACATGCTTTGCCATTGAAAACTCTATGAATGGCAGAAAAGCACTGTCAAATATAGTGCCAGGAGATGAGCCCTCTAGGCTGGAAGGCATTCAAGAAATGACTGGGGAGGAGTTGCCTCTTCCAAGTAGAGTCAACCTTAATGACAAGAATTGAGTAAAGTCCCTGGGACCTCCATTTGCTAATGTGGCATGACTCAAAATGAGAAGAAACATAGTGGCTGCAACAGTGGGTTCACACATAAAAATATTGTGTGCACGGCACATTGTCAGGTGGTGTTTTATTCTGTTGTATGAGAAGTTGCTATGAGACAGAATTGCAGCCAACAACAGGTCATGCCCCCGGTGACCCACTTACTCCCTCTAGACCATACTTCCCAAAGGTTGTACTGCTTCCCAGTTGTATCACCAGCTGGGAACCAAGCCTCTAACTCAAGACCCCTCTGGGATATTTAAGATACAAACCGTAACAGCTGTGTGTAGTCAGTTTGTGTGATGCTGTGTCAAAATAACCAACAGAAATGCACTTATTTCACCTCAAGGTTTAGAGGATTTCAGTCTGTAGAGGCAGGAAGACATTGGTGGCAGGAAAGGCCTGATGACCAGGCAGGTAGCAGGGCTTGTAGCAGAGAATCTCTTTACAACATGGCAGTTGGGAACAGAAAGAACAACCAGCTATGGGGGACCATGTAAAACCTCTAAAGACTCCCTCCAGCGACCTACTTCTGTAAAACTAGCCCCTACCTCCCCAAATTCCATAGCCTTTCAGAACAGTTCCATCAGTTGGAAACCAAGCCTTCAATCTATGAGCTTTTGGGGGACATGTAAGATCCAAACCATAACGGCTATAAATATGGAACTTGAATTGTAGCTAGATGTAAATTTATTTACAAGCACTGCAGTACCCTGGATGTTTTCTCAAATAACTGGACAATGTCCAACCTGGCCTCGTTATCAGTGGATTTCTGTATTTCAAATCTATAGATTTTACTAATATCACAAGTTTTCCATGGATATGTGTTCCTGGTAGAGAATGAGCTTACATTTTGTAGAGTCAGTGCAGTCTTTCTAAATATCAGCTTCATGGAGTCCATTAACATCTTTCCACCATTGCACGAAGGCTCTGTTTGTTTGTTTGATTTCATACTGATTTTGGTTTTGCTTGTTTATACATAAAAGAGCTTGTGGAGAGAATTCAAGTGTTCAAAGTGCTCTAACAGGTGTGTGACTAAGCTATATCTACCTTCTGCACAGAGCAAGGAATGAACTTATTTAGATCTTAGGAGGTCATAGTACATACTTTCCTCTGTAGGTCAAAGTTTAGAAATATAAGCCCAAATCTCTATAGCTCAAATTTGTAATTGCACAAAAACCTCAGTAGATTTATCTCAGGGACACTTTATTTTCATGGAATCAACAAATCCATTATTGCTACTTCAGTGAAGTTTTTAAAAACATTTCATTTGTTTTAAATTTCCATTCAATTAATTTCTCCTCCTTCCATCTGTTCTAGTAATTGGGCAGGGCGATAAGAAAGAAATAAATTGCTTGAATATTTACTATCTACTCCAGAATTCTCCAGGCACATTTCATGCTTTTCTTTAATTTCTGAACATTTTTCCTTCCATTGTTTTCAAGTGTCAGTGGAGCTGGGATGATCAGACCCTATTGCTCAAAGATACTGTCATTTCACTGCCCACTGGGCAAAGACTAACTGGAATGGTTGTGCGATGGTGTCCTGAGATGAATAACATTAGAAGCAACTCTCTGAGTCATGGGATAAGTTCAAACAGGAGGCTTTTGCCGTTAAGATAAACCACAAATATGCTTCTCTTTAGCCACCCTTGTTCACTTGTCTTGCTACATTAAAAAGAGCTAGAAATCAGCACTGTTTCCTTTTCTTATCAATACTTATACTAATAAGTGATAGCCATTAATGAGGAACAGTCACTCCAATGAGGCCTTTCAAAAGCACAATGACTTTAAAATATTCTAAATTTTTAAAGGGCAAGCTATCATGGCATTTCCACTTTTTCTTTTTCTCTTAATGATATACCTGCCAATCCCATCACATATCAGAAGCTAAGCAGGCTCAGGACTGGTTAGTACTTGGATGGGAGACTGTCTGGGAATACCAGGTACTGTAGGCTTGGGAGAAGGACATGGCAATCCACTCTCAAAACACAATCAGCCATTGAAAACCTTCTGAGTAGCAGAGAAGCACGGACAGTAACATTTCACCTGTCGTACATAGGGTTTCTATGAGTCGGATACCAATTCGAGGCCACCTAGCAACAACAACAGTGAAGTACCTGGGAACCTGAACAAAGATTATTAGTACCAGGGTAACATCTATAGATGGCAGAGCCTGACCAAAAGACAGTTTTGTAAATGTAATTGCATGAATTTATGACAACATATAATCTCCATCAAGGATATCAAGGTTTGCCAGGAGTCTTTTCCTGAAAGAGGCTGCCATTGGCATCCAGTTCAGATCCTCCAATCAAGTATGGTTTGGCATGACTGGCTGCTGTGACCATTAAACCACTTGTAGACGTAGACTCACACTTTGCAACAGCACCTCTGAAACAATTTCCTTTTTTGTGTAGTACCAGAGGTAAGACAGTAGACAAGAATAGTCATTTCCCCTTCATTTGTTCCCTCTTTAACTTTCACTATTTCTGAAATGACTGGAATCTGGCATGCAGCTTGGGCCATTGCTCCATGACTGGAAGGTTGGCGTGTGCTCATTCAAGGTCAGTCTGGATTCCCTGGGCTAAGCCCCAGACCTGTGACAGCCATGGGCATCTCCAAGCACAAGTGACAATTGGGTAACTTCCATTGTCCTCTGTCACATCTATTACTGACAAGGGTGTATATGATGCTGGTGATACCATAGGGGAGGCAGCTCCTTCATGAGGCTACTGAAGTTAACCTGTTTCCAGCTGCTGAAGGAGGTGTGGACTTTGATGACTAACGCTTCTGCTGCTCCCGTCTACACCACACTCTACTAACATCAGCACATTTCCCTACAAATAGGAGAACCCGTTCTTTTTATTTATGTCCTTGCTTAATTGTAGACCTGGTCCAATTCCTATTTCATTTTATCTTATTATTTTTTTAAGTGTACAAACGTGTTTTTATTATGATATTTCCATGTATGCATGCACTTTGATTATAGTCACCTCCTCTCTCCCCCTTTCTCATCTTCCCTCTCCCATCCCCCCTTTCCTCTTCCACATCTCTAATAGTCACCTTTTTACCTTCATGTCATTTTTGCTTGTTTGTTTGTCTCCCTAGATTCTTTATATGAGGTAATACACAGGATACTCATCTTTCTGAGTCTGGCTTATTTCACTTAACATCATGCTCTCCAATTCCATCCATTTTCTTCTAAAATAATTTTGGTCTTCTTTATGGCTGAATAAACCTCAACTGTGTATATATAACACGTTCTCTCTACCTGGTCATTCCCCATTGTTATGGAGAACCAAAAGCCCTCTAAGAAAAGCTTTATTTTCTCTGTTGTTAGTGGTTTTGTTTTGTTTTAGACTAAAGAACTTCAACTAATTTATGTACAAACAGGCAATGCCTAGGAGAATGGTCTAACAAAATTTTAGGAAGGATTATTCATTTTCAGCACCATGATGGTGGAAACAGGTGGTTCAGAGTTGTTAATGTTCAGCTAGGGGTCAAAAGAGGGCCCCCGCATAAAGTCAGTCTGCAAAAATGGGGAAATAGTAGGTTTTTTTTTCCTTTATTGTCAGGGTAAGGGAGGAATGTTTGATTAGCCTTTGACATTCAAAGAAATTGCTGTCAAATACTAGCTGAATGCAAAGTAAAACAACAGCGATTTCAGTGATCACACATGACAAGACATTCAGTCTTTTAAAAAATGATTTGAGAGCCAGGCGTGGTGGCGCACGCCTGTAATCCAGAGACTCAGGGGGCAGAGGCAGGAGGATCGCAAATTCCAGACCAGAGGCAGTCTATGTAATTTAGCGAGACCCTATCTTAAAAGTAAAAAAAAAAAAAAAAAAAAGAGGGCAGAGAGCGTAGCTCAGTGGTACAGCACTTGAAAAGCATGCAAGGGCAAAGCCCTGGATTCAACTCCCAGTACTGCAAAAACAAAAACAAAAAATAATAATTTGGATATATTACTAAACAGAGGGCTTTAATAATCAAGAACAGCACACTCTACAGAAGGAGGAGAATCTGACTTCCAGATTTGCTACCCTTTAGTATTCAATAGTCCAGATGGTAACAAAAAACATCATGAGACATTTTAAAAAATGATCCAGGAAAGTATGGCACAATCAAAGCAAAAATAAATCAAAAGAACATATTCATGAGGAAACCAAGACATTGTATTGACTAGGCAAAACTTTAAGTCAACTATCATAAATGTACTTAATATTAGCACTATGTGTGCTTTAATAAGTTAAAAGAAATCTAGGACAAATCTAAAGAAAAGCAGGACAAAGATGTATGAAGAGCCTGGTGTGGTAGCGGACACCTATAATCCCAGTGACTCCAGAAGCAGAGGCAGGAGGATTGCAAGTTCAAGATCAGAGACAGCCTGCGCAATATAGTGAGACCCTATCTCAATTTAGAAAATATAAAAAGGCTGGGGGTGCAGCTCAGTGGCAGAGTGGTTACAAAGTATGCATGAGGCCATGGGTTCAGCTCCCCAGCACCAACACAAACGAACAAGAGATGTACCAAAAAAATGGAGAATACTGATAAAGAGACAGGAATTATGGAAGGGAATCAAATAAAAATTCTTAGTTTGAACTGGTGGTAGAAATACTGTCTGACATTGAGAAGAGAACCGAGGATTTATTTAAGCAGAGTAGAGTTTGGGAGGAGAGGAATCAACATGACCAAAGGTACTGAGGTAGAAGGGACTGTGGACTATTTAAGTAACTGATAGAATGAAGATTAGCTAGGCCACAGGGACAGTTATAGAGACATGAGATGTGGAGATGAAGATGCAGACCTCAACGAGCCAACTGAGTCATGGCAAAGAGAAGGAGGGAGGGTTTATAAGAAAAAACAATAGAAGGGTTGAATATAACCAAAGTACCTCATAAGCATGCAAAGAAACATCAAAATGAAAACCCTCTTTATGATTATTAAAAATCAAAAGCTCCATTAATTAAAAATAATAATTAAATTTTAATCATTAAAAATAATAATTAAAAATAAATAGCTCCATTTACAAAGATCATCATATATATATTTTACTTTCCTGTATGTAAATGAAGTTCCCTGCCTCTTTACCAAAAATAGAGGCAAATGTTTTGTTGTACTGCCATTCGTTATAAAGACAGAGTCAAACAGGCACTTCAATGGAAACAATACTGTTACAACAAAATCATAAAGAAATAATTTGTGGAAACAAAAAAATGACACTTTGGGAATAAGTGACATAAAATAAATTCTTCTGAAGAGAATAAATTGAAATGTGTTTTTCTAAGGGCAGTTATTGGGAGGTTAATTTCACATTGACTTGACTAATGAGTCACAAAAGTTGACAACGCAGAGTTTTGAAAGAAAATCACTTTTGGAAGCACAGTTGTAATGTTTCATAATTTTGTAAGATTTTATGAATTTAAAATCATTAGGTAATCTTACTTTCCCCAAAATATTGCTTATTTAATCTGTTTTCTAGAGAATCTGAATGGATATTTCAGAAGGATATTTTATATTCAAAATAGGCACAAAGAAGTTAGTACTCACTGTTGCTGTTTGTGTGTGTGTGTGCATGTGTGTAGTGTGTGTTGCCACAATAGTTTTTGAACTTTGAAGTATTTAGTTTAGTTTTCACATGGGCAAAAATCATAGAATGTTTCCTTAAGTTTTAAGGACTTTCAAATTAATAGCTTGTGAGATGAGATGTCATTCATAAGATCACATGAACCAGCCATCATGTAGGTAATAAGTCTGAAAGTGGATTGAGCCCTAAGTCTTTAAGTTTCCCATGATGATTAGTTGAAGGTAAGATAGATTTAGGAAAATATTGCTTTTTAAGTGAAAATATAATATGAGACTGTGGCATGAACTGTAATAACCATTTCATCAAAGAAGAAAGGGTGCATGTGCTTACCTATATTTACAAAACCAGTTGGTTTCTCTTCTCCTTTTAACTCTTCAAGTGTCAGAAACGATGGCAATGAGTGGAGGTTGCATATTAGAAGCAAATCAGAGGGGCAAACAAATAAATAAAATAATTCTTAACCCTAATAGTGAAAGTGATGTAAGGTAAAAACAATAATATAAAATATTATCTGCACTACAAAAGACACTTAAGTACATGATTTTAACTAAGAGTTGTTAAACAGAATTTATTTCCTAGTAATACATCAAGAAAATTTTAAAAACTTTTTTCATTGCTTTCATAAAAATAATTCAATTATTAAAAAGATTTAAGTATTGCCCTATAAAATTCAATAACTTAAAATTGTTTTGATTATTTAATTATTAACCGGGCTGGGATTTAGCTCAGTTGGTAGAGCGCTGCACTGCAGTCTCTGAGGTCCCGAGTTCAATTCCCAGCACCACAAAAATGGGAGAAGGGCCTGGCAATCTACTCCCAAGGCAATCCTGAAACAGTCAGCCACTGAAAACCCTATGAGGGTTGCTATGAGTCGGATACCGACTCGACGGCACCTAACAACAACAATTATTAACCACAATTATTTGAGATGAATATTAACCACACTCAATGATCTCATTATTGAATACTCTTTAGTTGCACTGTTGTGGCTTCATCAATGTCCTGAATGTATTCAAAATACTTATCTTTCACTGTCATTTTGACTTTGGGGAGCACCCAGAAGTCTCACCTCGCCAGATCTGGTGAATAAGGTAGATGAGGACACACCACGATGTTTGGAATTGACAGAAATTGTTATGCCAGAAGCAACATGTGACAAAGTGCATTGTCATGATGCATGATGCAGCTAAAGTCACTCACAAAAGAGGACTTCCAGAATGGCTTCAGAAAGTGGCAAGACCAGTGAGATGGACGTGTTTGAAGCCAGGGAGAGGATTTGGAAGGGGATTAATGGCAATGTGCCTTTTGCTATCATAATTTTTTTAAACATTCACTGTATTTTTTTATTGTTGTTGTTTGTACCTCGCGTATTACTTTCATTTGTTTATTCCATAGTATCTGCAGCCATCGCACCCTAGTATCTTATTCTGTTTCATCTCTGAAACTAAGCAGGGTCGGCCTGGTTATTCCATGGATGGGAGACCACCTGGGAATACCAGGTGCTGCAGGCTAAGGAGAAGGACCTGACGACCCACTCCCAGATCAATCTGCCATGGAAAACCCTATGAATAGCAGAGAAGCAGTGACAATAGTGCTGGGGCTGGCACAGTGTCAGGGAGTGTTTCATTCTGTTGTACCTAGGGTCACTATGAGTCAGCCCTGACTTGATGGCACCTAATAACAATGGCATTCCCTACTATCCCGACCACCTTACTGCTATTAGAATGAGTTCTACAGGTGCAGCTTTTTGTCTGCCTTGCTTCATGCCTAGAATATTGCCTTGCATGTAGGAAGTATTCCATAAGTACTTATTAAATGAATAAAGACCCCACTATTTCAAGTCCACTCCTGATGTGGATTTTCATATGCAGGGCTAAAGCCATTTTCTATGCCTTGCCCAGCCATGTGAGCCACCCTCAGGTGAGCACTTGCTGTCTGCCCTTTCCTCTGTCTCTGCTGTTCCACTGAGGATCAGACCACATATTACCAGCCAAGACTTTTTTAACCCTTCTCAAGATAGACAACAGAGTCCACCTTGCCCCTTTTGTCAAATTGAGCAGGCAGAATGTGACAGAAGGAAAGATCGGGTGATGCCAGAATACATGTAGCTTAAAAGAGCATTTTTACTACATTAAAAAAAATGTTTCCAACAAATGGCCAGAAAGAATTGTGTGGCATCCCATGAGACCATGGCTGATCATTTTTGCTTTCTTTAGGGTTTTCCCCAAAATTTCTCATGGTGACATCTTTCCTCTTCATTCCTCATATTTGAGGTTTTGCAAAAGTAGAAATGACTATTTGTAGGTGAAGTCAATTGTGTGCAAACAATTTTGTCACCTAGGAGGGACTCACATGAGTGGAGTTCATCATACCTCAGAGATGGCGCTAGGTCACTGATTCAGAGCTAGCCAGGCATCCCTCCACAAACCTCGATTAATTAAAGTGCACTTTGACTTGTCAGCTTCACTCTCTTTTTCTTAATGCAAACAGATGCCACCCCAGCATGGATGTAAAATTTTAAGGTGAGACAGTCTAAGAAGATGCTGCTTTGGGAACTAAGCATCCCCAGCTGCTCCTGGTTGAGGAAGATGGCAGGAGGTCCCTGCTTCCCCTGAGCCACCCAAGAGTGTGCTCTGTGCTTTTGTGATTTACTTCACTTCCTCCAAATCTCAAGGATATCATTTAGCACATTATTCATGGTGCATCACTGGATGGCAGAAACCTGGAAGAATGAACACAGTTCCCCAAAGGTCCCTAACTAAAAATCTAACAGAAGTTTCTTATTAAGAATAAGTGACTAGCTGAGTATAGTGGAGCATGCCCTGTCCTCCCTGAATTCGGGAGGCTGAGGCAGAAGGATCGCAAGTGTGAGGTCAGTCTGGGCTACACAAAGGGGACTCCGTCTCATAAAAAACAAAAGATTATCTGGCTGAATATGTTAAAATCTCTTTGTTCCCTTTAGAATGCCTTATCATACAACAGAAACTATATTGCCACTCCTCATCACCAGTTATAAAATGTTCTCAAAGTACTTCCCTTCCAATCTGTGAATAACTATTTGGTGACCTGGGTGTTAGTCTTTGAGGCCAAAAGAAAAGTTCCCTGGGAAATTGAGTCATAACTGGACAACAATATGCACTCTTGTGAGATGACCATGCTCGGTGAAGGGCATCAAAGAATTTCTACTTTGTAAACCTTTTATTCTGCCCACCTCTTTCTGTATTGATAAATGTGATCTATTCAATGTAATATATTGGTACATCCTTGTGTACAAATGTTAATAAATTCAGCAAAGACAAGAAAATCTTGAGAATCTAGGGGCATTTGCTGGATTGTGGTAAGTGGTAATATAATATTGGAAGAATTGATGAGGGAGTTTAGAAGGTGATGAAGCCAGGCTGGCAGGCCCTAGCAGCAGGCTCTTGAGTAATCAGCAGATATTTGTGATAGCTGGTGGATGTCACCTGCACTCCTCAAAATTACAGAAAGGATGGATGATACTGCTCATTTCTGAAATTCAAAGATGAGTTTTATCTTCATAATCATTAACTGGTCAGCCTGAAATTACAATAGTTGGAAGGAATTGGAGCAAACTGTCAATGAATTTGCAATCACTTGCAAGAGGACAAGGCAGTGGGGTATAATCAGCTTCTTCACTCAGTGAGGGACCCATTGTGCCAAGTCACTTTAATTTTCTTCTCTAATGGACTCACAGGGCACTTAGACAGGGAGAGACAATAGATGTAATCTGTCTATACTTGAGAAAGACTTCTCACTCTCCTACTCAGAAAACCCTTATCAGTGAGATGGAAGGGTGGACCTGAGTGGGTGGGCGGCTCATCATAAAGGAGGTTCACCACAGGGCACACACAGGGTGGGAAAGGGCAGAGCCCACGTGCGACTGGGAAAAACATCTCTCAGAATGCATGAAATGCAATTCTGCAACATTCCCAAGCACTGGAGCTGGCTGAAGTAAAAGGATTATCACTGCAGTGTAAGTCAAAAAAAAATCTCAACATGAAAAAACATTTCCTTTTAATAAAAAAAATACTGTAATATCTCCATAGCATATATTTCTAAGTTATTTTTGAGATGAAGTGGGAGTTATAAAAGTAAATTAAGATGATTACAGTCCCTAGATAATAACTAAGTAAAAGTACCAGTTTATTAATATCCAGAGGTCAAATTATGAAATGGATCAGAGATTATATGTACATACAAACAAAAAGATAATTTATAATACAAAATAAATTAACATAATAATAAATATTAATAAAAGTTAAAAAATAAACATAATAAAATAATAAATTATAATGCTCATAAAAGTTCTTGTAGTGTTTTTAGTAGTTTTCAGATTACTGGAGTTTTTGGTCATTTATCTCAATCTATATTAAGATCATTTTGGTAAAACATGTCAGAGAGAAAGCTAAATAATTATGTGAGAGATTTATCTACAGACCTTCAGAATACCTAAGTTTACAATCAAGATTTTCAGTGTATCTTGGGAGTCTCCTGACCCACACTGTCATTTCAACCTGTTATGGTCCTATAAAAAAGGTATCACTGATGCTTGAGGTCATGGTCAGACCTAAATCCTCTAGAATTAAATAAAAGAAACAATATGAACATTTTGAAAGGCTACATAAAATGCACCCAAGATGAAATGGAAAACTGAACCAACAGAAGTAATTAAAGAAAAGTAAATGAGGTAAACCAGTAGCTAATGTTTGTATTTGCTGAATTAATATTTTCAGTTGTAAGACACAAAAATGACAAGGTTATGAGGACCCTGAATTCCTCATAGTCTTGGTTGCTGTCTAAATTGCCATGACGCTTTTATAAAGGTACATCTGATAATATCGAAACCACCGAGATGCATGTACAGTGTCCTGAATATAATAATCCTTCTTTTGAGAGTTTATCTCAAGGAAATATCTCAAGTATTAAAAATATGCCCTTCTATTTGTTCACACAAGAGTAGCACCAGGAAAAGTCTAACGTACACCTTGGGAGGAATGGCAGAATCAATAGAGTATTGAGGTGTTGTGAAATAGTGGGAAGAATTTGAAAAGTTAAAGAATTTGAAACAGTCTTGAGTATCTCCAGTATTTTCTAGACTGACAAAGGCCTCTTTCTTTAGGAAACTTGAGCCAGGCTCTTCCCATCCCCATCCTTAAAGAGGCCTTGGCCATGAGCCCTGTCTTCATCCTGTTCAGTTCAAGTATCCTGCTTGGTCAGGATCCAGAAAATTCTCATCATTGATGCTTGGTCAAGTTCTACATGCTCTGCTCTTTATCTATGATAGTTAACCTTGATCTTCAATGTGATTGGATTGAGAAGCACCTAGGAGATTAGTAAAGCACAGTTCTGGGTGTATCTGTGAGGGCATATCCTGAGAGGATGCATTAAGGAGGGAAGATCCACCCTGAATGTGAGTTGTGCCGTCCCTTTGCGTGGAGGCCCAGAGGAAATAAGAGGGGAAAAGGAGAAAGCCCATAGTATAGATCTCCTTCTCTCTCTCTCTCTCTCTCTCTCTCTCTCTCTCTCTCTCTCTCTCTCTCCCTCTCCCTCTCCTTCGCCCTCTCCCTCTCCTTCTCCCTCTCCCTCTCTGTCTCCCCCTCTCTCACCCTCTCTCTCCTTCTCTCTCTCTCTCCTTCCTGGCTGCCTGGGATTGATGATGTTAGATGTTAGTTGCTCTCCTCCACCACACCTTCCCCACCATCATTGACTGAAATCTCTGCACCCTTGATTCAAAGCAAATCTTTCTTAAGGTTGTTTTTGCATATATTTTCATAGCAACAACTAACACACTATCTAAATCCTCAAAACTCTCATTAGCAAGAATCCTTTTAGGCCACTTTCTCAAGACTATCTTTACCTTGATGTTTTCCTTTTATCAATTTCCATGCTGTGACCCACACTCTCTTCACTTATTCCAAAAACCAAACTGTGTTGCATTAGAAATTGAGTTTGGGTCTTACTGAACTCTATTTTCTCTTCTTGTAGTAGTTCTGAAAAAAAATATGTCTTTCTGTCACGCTGAACTAGTGCCTGGCTCTGTTTGTCTTGACCAATGCCATTAAGAGCCTCTTCAAACTTCTTCTAAATTAAGGTAGTTAGAAAATGGTCTTTACCTTCCACATAAGGTTCCTTTACCTTCACCAGGGCTGGGGTTTAGCTCAGGTGGTCGAGTGCTACTGTGTACTCTCTGAGGCCCTGAATTCATTCCCCAGCACTACAAAAATGGAAGAAGGACTTGGAAGCCCACTCTTGAAACAATCCCTAAACAATCAGCCACTGAAAACCCTATGACTAGCAGAGAAGCACTGACATAGTGCAGGGCATGGCACAGTGTCAGGTAGTGTTTCATTCTGTTGTACATAGGGTCACTATGAGTCAGACCTGATTCAACAGCACCTGACAACAACAACAACCTTCAAATTGTCAACTTTCTTAAAATTGCACGTGAGGAGAGAAATTTAAAATGTAAGACACGATCTGAGGAGGGGACAGAGGCCAGGATACAGAAGTGGCCACTAGTCAGAAGATTTCATACAAACCAGTGGACTTCATCAAAGACCAAGGCACAAAAGCCACATCAACAATTTGCTAATGACAACGTTAACTAGCATTACGATAGGCACATGATGTTTATGTGTACACCACTTCCCTGGAGAAAAGCTACATAGGAAGTCAATTATTGGCTGATTTCTTCTTAAGTATGCTATCATAGCAAAAGGAGGTAATTATTTGGTTTGAAGTTTCAATAGTGTGACATTTTGGTAGGCTGATGCATTTCTCTCCACAGTGGATACTTAGGGACTACAGAAATCCAAGCTCCCTTTGCCACATGGAACCCACACATCTTGAATGAGCACAGTTTACTTCTGTTAAGTCTTATTGACACATGCTCTCTTTTGATAGGCTAATCCTCTTAAGCATATTATAGTCAACTGAGTTTTGCTTAGGGCATACTTTATTCTTAAAATGACTGCTTACCAATTCCAATCTGATTCGGAATGAGAGGTTTCTTGGCAGAGGGAAATGAATGGGAAAGTTCTTTCTGACTTCCGTAACACTGCTCTTCCCATGTCCTTTCTAGTGTCACATCTGGAAATGGAAACTGGTACTTGAATCTCAGCCTTACCACGTAATGAGTGCTTTAGACAGGTTGTGCCTTCACTGGCTTTGTGGAGATCAAATAAGACAAGATGTTGGAAAGAGATTTGCAACTGTAGAGGATGAGACAGCATATGTGGTTTTAACCCTCTGATTTGTGAGAAGGCAGGGAGGTGCCACACATTGGCAGAAAGTGTATTCATCCCTGATTCCAGATAGCACAGTCCTGGGGAGAGGGCTGGGATTTATCCTTCATCTTCCCATTGAGTCATCTTTTAATTAAAGCTTCCCTGCATGGACATTAGGGATTTTCCTTTCTTCTGTCTCTCTGGAGTGGGAGCAGAGGAACCCAATGCTATGCCTCAACGCAGCCCAAGACAATTTAGGATCTAAAATACTTAAATTACAAAGGTAAAATGTGTCTTTTTGCTCAACAAGTATTGGACAGCTGTAGCATCACTTTAAAAGTGCTGTAAGTCCCTTTTTATTTAATCCTTTCTCCTCCACAAGAGAGCCTGCAGCGGCACCACTGTGGCATTCGATCCCATCAGATCTATGAAGCTAAATAGGGTCAGACCTGGTTTGTACTTGGATGGGAGACCACCTTGGATGGGAACACCAGGGGCTGTAAGCTTGGGAGAGGAACCTGGCAACCCACCCCCAAAAAGCAATCAGCCATAGGAAACTATGACTAGCAGAGAAGCATTGATGATAGTGTTTCATCTGTTGTACGTAGGGTCGTTATGAGTCAGACACCAACTAGATGGCACCTAACAACAACCCCCACCCCCACAGGAGAAAGCTGTGGAATACTCCCTGTCTATGAACCATAAAGATTGTGTGCATGGCATAGTGTTGGGTAGTGTTTCGTTCTGTTGTACATAGGTCACTATGAGTCAGATCTGGCTTGAGGATACCTCACAACAATAATAGTATGCTATGTCTTCACCTTTCAGGTATTTTATTAATCTAAAACCTATCCACCTATTAAAATAGAATTGGTCATGCTTTTAGCTGTAGGGATATATTTAATTATCTAGTCCTGAAAGAGACTTGTTTTATGTGTTAAGCTGATTTCTATATTAGTCAGCTTTCCATACTGTCACAAAATCCCTGAGGTAGTCAACTCACAAGAGGAAAGGTTCAGATTGGCTTATAGTGTCAGAAGTGTCTACCAATGGTTGCCTGGCCCTGTTGCCTTGGATCTCTGGTGAGGTAGCTTATCATGGTGGGGTCCACAGGGCAGGAGAAGCCGGTCACCCCAGGGTCACCACATAACAAAGAGAGGGAGAGAAGGGGGCAAGGTCTCAATGTACCCTTAAATGGTGTGTCTTCAATGGCTCCTTCCACCACCTCCAGTACCACCATGAGAAGGGGATAAGTCTTCAACAAATGAATTTGGAGGACATTTAAGATCCAAATATAATAATTTTTCACTTTTTACAACCTTGGGATGGGTTTTAAATGACTACTGAGGACTTCCTATAAATTTGTGTGTGTGGGTGTGTAAGTGTTCAAGTTTCTCTTGGGCTGGGGTTTAGCTTATTTGGTAGAGCGCCGCTCTGTGCTCTCTGAGGACCCAGGTTTGATCCCCAACATGGTAAAAATGGGAGAAGGATGTGGTAGCCCACTCATGAAAAAATCTGGAAACAATCATCTGTTGAAAACCCTCTGAGGGTCGCTATGAGTCAGACCTAACTCCAAGGCACCTAACAACAACAAGTCTCTCTTGGATTTAAAGTGCAACCTGACCCAATGCCTCTGCTTGTCCCTGCACCTCACAGAGAGACATTTCATCCAGTAATGACGTGCAGGCTTTCCTCTGCCTTGCCAATAGACAGATCATTACAAGTGAAGGGTTTCCTCCTGAGCTAATCTTGGCAGCAAAGGAGTGCGAAGGTGAAATATTCAGGTCAGGCTCAGCCCACATAATAAAGAGAGGCAATCAGCTATGCAGGCAGATGAGCAAGTGACAAGCTGGGAAGACAGGCTCCTTGGTGTGGCCCAAAGATGCTAAATTCCCTGTCTACCACTTAGCCCAATCAATGCACAAGACAGATTTCATGAAGAAAAATATTCTCCTGAAGAGAAAATCATGTTGAGCTATAACATTTCCTTTTCTTTTCTTCTTTTTTTGGTAGCATTGAGGTCTTGAAACCAGAGCCTCATGCACGATAGACCCATGCCCTACCACTAAGGCATACTCTGAAACTCTTTTTTATCTTTTACTTTGAGATAGGGTCTTGTTAATTTGTGAAGGCTGCCTCTGGCCTCAAACTCATGATCCTCCTGCCCCAGCCTCCTGAGAGGCTAGGATTGTAGGTATGTACCATCCTGTCTGGCTTGTAGCCCTCTTTTGCTGCCAAGACTAGCTAGGAGGAAGCCTTGCTCTTGTAGTGTGTGAGCATGGATGAGTGTGTCTGGTATATGTCCATATATGTGTATATTCAAAGATGTTTTCATTCAAACAGACAAAAATATTAAACATTATATTATTTTTCTGCTGAGTTCAGTGGTGCATGCCTGTAATCCTAGCGACTCAGGAGACAGAGGCAGGAGGATTTTGAGTTCAAGGCCAGAGGAAGCGTGTATAAATTAGCAAGACTCTGTCTCAAGATAACAAATAAAAGGCTTGTTGAGGGTGCAGCTCATTGGTCGAGTGCTTGCTAAGTATGTGGGATGCCCTGGGTTCAGCCCCAACAATACCACACATACACACACACACACACACACACACACACACACACACACACACACCAGAGTTATTTTTAATGAGAACACATCATTTTTGCACTGACTTTCTCATGGCTCATGCTGGCCAATGGTGCCAGTGTCACACCGAGAGCGTCACAGGAGGCACCCTTGGCCAGGCAGTGTACATTTTCATTTTCTCTGCAGTGTAATCAGAGAGGTTTTTTCAGGGTTCAGAACACCCCCTCCTTTTCTAAAAATTTAGCACTAGGGATTGAACCCAGAGCCTCCCACATGCTAGGCAAATGCTCAACCACAGAGCCTCATGCTCAGTATGTTTTTTGTTTATTACTTTGTGACAGTATCTATTTTATCAATCATTGTCATCATTCTTTTTTGTACATATTTTTGCAGTTCCTTGAGGGTTGAACTCATTTTCTATTTTTTTATTTTTTACATTGAGTCAGAGTCTTGCTAAATTACACAGGCTGCCTCTGGCCTTGAACTTGCAATCCTCCTGCCTCCACTTCCTGAGTCCCTGGGAGTGCAGGCTGTGCCAAGGTGCCCAGCTGCATGTCACCTTTATATGGCTGCTTCACCTGCAGTAATGATCACACTTTGTTCCACATCCACATCAGCAGTTCTCTTTCTACAGTATGAGGGATTATTGTTGTTCTTAGGTGTTATCAAGTAGGTATCTGCCTCCTAGCAACCTTGCTTACAACAGGCGAAACACTGCTGTGGTTCTCTGCTGTTCATAGGGTTTTCAATGGTGGATTGATTTTTGGGAGTGGGTTGCTGGGTCCTTCTCCCAAGCTTACAGCACTTCGTGTTCCCAGGCGGTCTCCCATCCAAGTGCTAACCAGGCCTGACCCTGCTTAGCTTCCGAGATCTGACAGGATTGGATGCCACAGGGCTATGGCTGCAGGCACAATGTGAGGGAAGGATCATTAAGATACAGAGTAATACTCATGAAGGCAGGAGAGATTGTAAATCCAGACAGGTCCAGGACAGCTTCCACGGTTTATAACTTTCCTTAGAAATCTAACCAAATGACTTGGTCTCTTAAGCCCTGGTTCATTTGCCTGCAGAATGAGGTAATGATACCTATGTAATGGGTTATTGGGAAGTTGTCAAGCAATGCTCTGATGTGCTGGGCTTAAAAGCTGGTTTGAAGGTGTTGGGAAGCTTCCAGCATTATCTCCATTTGGTAATCTGAATTATGATATGTGAGAAAATGCTTCATAGCAGAAATAATATATAAGCATTTGATGTAAAGTGTTTCTTTTTATTTTCATTACCAAAATTATATTAACAAAAAGCTCTCATAACCCACACAGGACAGATATTAGGTATGCAGAAGATCACATGTGAAGGCAGTTTTGATCACCCCACCATGGGCTCCAGGGAAGCTATTACGGGGTTTCTAAATATTTGCAAAAATATTTGTTGTTTTTGTTGTTAGGTGCCGTTGAGTCAGTATCCGACTCATGCAACCCTCATAGGGTTTTCAATGGCTGACTGTTTCAGGATTGCCTTGGGAGTGGATTGCCAGGTTCTTCTCCCATTTTTGCGGTGCTAGGAATTGAACTCAAGACCTCAGAGACTGCAGCACAGTGCTCTACCAACTGAGCTAAATCCTAGCCCGCCAAAATATTTAGGTTTATTTTATTTTCTCTTATTCATTTGCAGGTCAGGATTTATATATCACATGTTCTAGAAATCTGATATAATATTTAAAATCAATCTTTTAAACAAAGAAAAGTGTTTGATGATCAATTTTAGGAGTCTGGTGAAGCACACCTCAAGTAACGTAAAACATGAAGAAAGGGTGTATTTGTTGCAGATCATTTTGTTGATTAAAGTATTCCCATTTTAGAGCAAAGAACTATTTACTAGGTCCTAGAATCCAACCATCTTTTTATATTCCTCTTGGGTGTACTTTTTATACTATTAACCTGCTGATCAGTACTTAGGCTGAAATTCTTGGTATGAAAAATGGACATTTACCAGACTAGCATCAAATGAAATAAGATTGCAGGCAATAATGTCTTTTAAATAAAAATGGCAGTGTAAGTCACAAAATTTGTAGCATTCACGCTTGTGGGAAGAGAATAAATTGTTAGCTTGTGCAAAGACTGGCAATTTGACATAAGGCAAATTTTTTAATGCTTTTAACTCACTTCCTGTAATTTTTCTAACTTATTTTCTTATAGCGAGTATAGACAGTAAAGGTAATGACACTTAAATAGGATCTGCAAAGTGACGGGCAATCACGGGTGGGATGCTCATACTTAACATCAATTAAGGATAATGAGACTTTATCCACAGTGGAAGCAAGGAAAGCTTGCCTGTGAATGTCATAAAATCTGACAAGCTCCCTCAAATTGAAATATCGGGGGTATAAATTGCATTGAAAGCCATGGCTCTCAAGTTCTTGGTTTAGCTTTCAGACAATTATCCACAGAGTACTTGTTTACAATTAGTATTTACTTATGGTTCAAAAATCCTGAGTGTGAGGGTCACCTTTCTAGGCATGAAACCTCCTCGTGGGGACAGCCTATGTGCACTTTCTATCTCCCAGAGGAAAGTAAGTTACAAAATTGAGAAAATGAAATTTGTTCAAAATGAACGCTTTAACCAAGCTGGAACAAAATGGAAAATGATTTTCCTGGACATGTTAAATCAATGATGAAGAAAAAGAAGATATAAAAATGTAGTCCTAAAAGGGACTTCCAGAATGTTCTACCAGCACCAATGTCTTTGATTCTCTGCCTATTTATTTTGTGGTTTACAATAAAAGTCAGTGTTTCAATGACAACATGTTCTTATTTTAAGTTATTTAATAGACTGTAATTTTTATTTTTAATTTATTATTATTATTATTATTATTATTACTACACTTTTTTACTATTTTTTTTTGTGGTACTTGAGAGTCGAATCGAGGGCTTCACACATACTTTTCAAGTGCTCTACCACTGGGCTGGAACCCCAGCCCATTTTTTATATTTTACTGGGAGACAGGGTTTCCTAAGTTACTCAGACTGCCTCTGACCTCTAGCCTGCTATCCTCCTGCCTCTGCCTCCCAAGTCACTCATATTATATGTGTGAGCCAGCATGCTAGGCTAGCCTTTATATTTTAGAACTATTTTAAATTCACCGCAAATTGAGCAGAAGATATGGAACATTCCTACATACACTCTGCCCACCTAACCCAGCATGTGCATAGTTGCCATGCCATCAACATCCCCACCAGAGTGATATACGGAGGGTCCCCCAAAAAATGTACACACATCTTCAGCTAAAAATCCTTTGACTGTCCTGTCTTTTGCATGGTGATGCTAGTATCATTTGATTAAACGCCTCTTTTTAGTGAACATCACATTATAAATTGCTACTGTATTTTAATTCAACTTCAAAAAGTAATACATAGATAGCATCTCTTAAAATGTGTATAAGCTTTTTGATACACTCAGTATATATAGATATTCACCGTCTATGAATCTACAATGATATATCATTATCACACAAACCCCACAGTTCAACTTGGCATATGCTCTATGAGTTTGGACAAAAATAATCCATTATTATAAAGCATTATCCATTATTATCATAGAGGATAGTTTCATTGCTCATAAAACCTTCTGTGAAATAATCAATCACCAAATCAACTCCACATAGTACATTCAATACAGAGATGGCAAAATTTATAAAGAAGTCAAGATGAAAAGAAATGAAACAAAGGAAAAAAAGTAAGTTTATAGAAATATATGCTAGACCATTTTGCAGGTTCAGTATGGTACAGCTAGAAATTGGTCTACCCTATGTGAATGTCAGCTTGTTGTGCTCTGGTGGCTTGCATGTTGCTGTGATGCTGAAAGCTATGCCACTGGTATGTCAGATATCAGCAGGGCCACCCATGGTGGACAGGTTTCAGCAGAACTTCCAGACTAAGACAGACTAGGGAGAAGGACCCAGCAGTCCATTCCCCAAGGAATTAGCCATTGAAAACCCTATGAAGAGCATAGAAACACTGTCAAATATGTTGTTGTTGTTGTTGTTGTTGTTGTTGTTAGGTGCTGTCAAGTTAGTGTCTGACTCATAGCAACCCTACATACAACAGGCGAAACACTATTGCCAGTGCTTCTTTACTATTCATAGGATTTTCAATGGCAGATTGATACTTGGGAGTGGGTTGCCAGGTTCTTCTCCGAAGGCTGCAGTACCTGTTGTTCCTAGTCGGTCTCCCATCCAAGTACTAACCACGCCTAACCCTGCTTAGCTTTGGAGATCTGACAGGATTGGAAGCCACAGTGCTATGGCTGAAGGCCCTGTCAAATATAGTGCCAGGAAAATGAGCCCAACCCCCTAAGGCTGGAAGGCATTCAAAAGACACCTGGGGAAGAGTTGACTTCTTACAGTAGAGTCCACCTTAGTGACAGGAATAGAGTAAAACTCCTGGGAACTCCAGTTGTTGATATGGCAGGACTCAAAATGAGAAGAAACACAGTGGCTGCAACAATGGGCTCCAATGTAAGAAGATCATTTATATGGCACAAGGTTGTATAGTTTTTCCTTTTGTAAATAGGACTACTATAAGTCAGATCCAATGCAATGGCACCTAACAACAAAGAGATAAGTCTGAATGTTTCCTAATACCCAAAGGAAGGAAGAAAACGAAATTGGTGAGACATTTCAACATGTACACATCCACACTGGAGTATAAAATTCAAAGACATTTTGTGAAATGTTCTGCAATTTTAATTTATGATAGAACATAATACCTGCTTAATTTAGGGCAACTCTTTCTCAGCATTAAAAGTAATAATAATAATAATAATAATAATAATAATAATAATAATAATATAAGGGAGCTGGGGCTTCAGGTCAGTGGCAGAACACTTGCTTAGCATATGCAAGGCTCTGGGTTCAACTGCCCAGTGTAAATAAACAAACAAATAAATAAATAATGATGAAATTCATTAAAGTCAACATTTTAAAATATCTAATTAAATCGTATATTTATTCCACCCAATATGAAACTCTGAATTTAGTAGTAAAGAATACCTCTGTCATGTATATATATGGCATATATGGATGAATTTTGATCCTGGACGGACACACACACACACACACACACACACACACACACACACAAATATAGAGTGCCAAAAATGTATAGACATCTTGGGATAAAAACTTTCCAGTTTGCTGGTTTGAGAATGCATTGTATGCTTGTTCTGATGTGGTAGTAGAAAAATAATCCAGAACATCAGACTACACATTGCTACCACAATTCAATTCAACTTCAAAAAGTAACACATCAATAACATCTCTTAAAATGTGTAGACATTTTTGGCACCCCTGGTAACAACAAAAACAACAACAAAACCTTACGTGATAAGACCATTAGCCCCCATCTTTCTGGTTTGTCTAAATGATACTGAAATGCTTATAACAGTATTCTTTCTAGAAAAATACTATTCCTCCCTTCTTTTCCTGACCACAGTTTAGCATTATTTCTCATCAAAAACAACATAAATCTAAGCATTAAAATAAATTTGATTTTATGACTAGGAAAGAATATATTATTTTAACCAGTAGGCTTTATTTATTCAAGTTAATGTTTTTCATTTTTAAATATGGTAATTTTTGTTAACATAATTTTTGACATAATTTCACAATAGGTTAATGCTTTGCAAGCCATAGTGCTCAAGTTGGGTTTAAAAGTGCCATCCGAAGCATTCCTTTGGCAGAAATTGCTAATCACTGCTTAATGTCAAAAATCGTGAAAACACGATTTTTTGTAAGAGTACCCAATAAAAGAATTATATTTTTGACTTTATACCTAGTGCAAAAAAGCTTAAAATATATTACATTTATAATGTCTTCAATTTCTGAGATGATGTGAAGCCATTTTACCAGGTCAGAAAATTGATTTGGTCTTTCGCTTTTCCTTAGCCTCAATCGTGAAAAATAGGAATTCTGATATATTCAATTCTCATCGCTCATAGCATTATTCTGCTTGACTGTGGGGAAAATATCTCATTCTTGCAGAGTATTGTGGGCTTTGCCACTGGGTTCGAATAAGTTAAGGCATTCATAGCAATGGATAAGTAACACTAAGTGCTACAATTGGATTTAACACCTTCTGCTTGAGTATGACTAAGTGCCAAAGCCCTGCGAATGTCATCATTATGTCTGTCCAGGAATGACCTGAGGAGACTTATCCATTAAAGAAGTAATGAATGCTTTCTGTTAACATTATACATTTAGAAATGTCTTACAATTTTTCTTTGTGCTTCTTAATATAGAACATGGTGGAGATCACATTGATTATGGATAAAAGTCAACACATTTGAAATCCAAATGTCAAATGATGTTAGAAGCACTCTTTTTTGAGTTTGGATATAAATATATGTTATTTAATAAGGGAATCTATATTAAAAAACTAATTTGGATTCAGAATATCTATGTTTGAGACTCATCTCTGCCAGGGTATATTCATGAACAACTGATTTAGACTTTCTTGCCTTAGTTTTTCATGTTAATGGAAGTAATAATTTTAACCTTGAACAATGTTTGTGGGATTCAGTTGAGATCATTTTTACCTATATAAATGAAAATTATCTTTATTTTTAATAATAATAGTTACAGAATATAGGGTTTTTTTCACTTTGGATTTCTATAGGTGAATGATAAGGACATCTTTTGCTCAAAAAATAAATATATCAATCCTTTATTTTGTTCTCAGTAAGTCGGACATCTATACAAGAATCCATCTGTTTTCCAATAGAACCTAAACCTCTTTTTTCTCATGAAGAGGAGAAATAGGGATCACAATTCATTCCTCTTCTATTACTCCCATTGAGATGGTTGATAGGAATCACTAAGCTAGTAAACATCTCCTGTTTGGTTTTAGAGAGACTTCCCACCCTAAAATACTGTCATCTTGTAACTGGTTTGCATTCCTGGAGAACCAATTGCATATTCTAGAGAATCGCAACAGTGGAGAGCAGTTCCCCAGGATGAGCTTCATAAATTCAGCTGTATGTTACAGAAAAACCAATGTGCCAGGGCTTTACCTCTCATGCAAGAAGTAAAGGAAGTTCCAGTCAAGGATTGTCCGACAGTTCAGTGACAGCCTCTGAATGCCTCGAGAGGCCCATTTTATTGTATCAACTGTTTGCTGATACTCCTCAGGAGCCATGGTGCCTGCTAGATCTGCAGCAAATTACATTCTCCTTTAGGAAGCAGGATGTCAAAGGGCCAAAGCAGGATGTCACTTGCTCCCCTCCTTTAAAGGAGATGTTTTTGAACATATTGGAGAGTATTTCTTCTTGAATTTTACTGGTCAAAACTTAATTGCATGATCACTGCACCTATTGGTAACAGACAGTGGAAAATGCTTTCTTTTACTTCAGTAGATCACAGTAGCTACAATTACAGCCTGCTACCCAGTGTGAAAAATCAGACATTAAGCAGTGATTAGCAATTTCTGCCAAAGGAATGCTTCGGATGGCACTTTTAAACCCAACTTGAGCACTATGGCTTGCAAAGCATTAACCTATTGTAATATTCCACAGCACAACACTGAGAGCTGTTATTGTTTACTACATGGTATAACACAAGTGCTCCTTAAAAATTTATGCTGCCAGGCACCATGGTGAAAGCCTATAATCCCAGCACTTCAGGAGGTTGAGGCAGGAAGATCACATGTTCTTGGCCAGAGGCAGCCTGTGCAATTTAGGGAGACCCTGTCTCAAAATAAAAAATTGAAATGGGCAACAGGGTGAGGCTCAGTGGTGGAGAATTTGCCTAGAAGCAGTGTTCAGACACTCAGCACTGCAAAAAATGAGGAAACAAATACGCTAAAAAATAAAAAATTAAAAGATTTATGTACTTTATCTGTATATTCAAACCTCAAAACCACACTCTTGTTATTTGATAACTGAATGTAGTTATGCATTCTATAAATTTTTACCTACCAAAACAAAACACCAAGGAAGACTCCAAGAAAGAGATCACACCAGAAAAGGGAAGAAAAGCTATGCTTTGGGCACATTTCCCCTGCTTTTGTATTCTTTGTTTGCTTGTTTGTGTATTGGACAGGGGCCTGACATTTGCATTTTGCATGAGGATCTGCAAGTTTTATGGTCAGCCCTGCTGATGAGCATCAGCCAGTAGAGAGAGAGAAGCTAAAGATTGCAGGTGAAGGATTGCTGTCCGGTGGAGGAGAGGGTGTCAATCTGTCTCTGTCCATTGCTCAATGGTAGCATTGGGCCAAAGTGTAGCTAGCATTTCATCACCCACAGGACTTGTCAAAACCAGCTTTCTGGGTATCTTAGAGTTTCAGATTCCATATGTCTGGGGTGGGCTCCAAAATGTGCATTTCTGATATGACTCAACAGGGAACCCTGCTTTGAGAACTAGTGCTTTCTGATTGAGGACGAAAAACTAATGACTTACAGGGGAACTACTGGAGATTTTGGATTGAGCTACATGTAGGTAGATTGATGTTATGGTGGTGAGATGTTTTCTAATGGCTTCGATTTTTGTTTTCTAATTTCTTTGTGTGTGTGTGTGTGTGTGTGTGTGTGTGTGTGTGTGTGTGTGTGTGTGTGTAATGGACACAAACTTATTAAATTTAGACCAGGTGTTGCAAATTTTAATAGAGAGAATGACACCCTCCTCCATGTAGAGTGGGAAAGAGAATGGAAAATTGTCTCCTTAAAGTTCTTTAAAAATCTCTTGCTCTACATTAATTGGGCTGAGTTGAGTTTAGTGGTTTACAGCTAAAATTTCCTCCTGCTGTAGTAACTTAATTCAAGTCACTCACTCTTATGTCATACTAATGTGAAAAAAAGAAAAATAAATCCAGACAGGAAGAACCAATGAAATCCCAGAAGGCTACATCTTGCTTGAGAGGTTTCACCATTTATTCCTCTGATAGATCCTAACCCTGCTTTGTTAGATAGAACCTTACAACTTCCTCCTTTTTCTGTTTAATGGAAGGGGTGCTTTTATCAGAATATAGACAAGGTAGAGGGGCTGGGATTTAGCTCAGTTGGTAGAGTGCTGCTCTGCACTCTCTGTGGTCTGGAGTTTGATTCCCAGCACCACAGAATGGGAGAAGGATATGGCAACCCACTCCCAAGGCACTCCCGAAACAGTCAGCCATTGAAAAACCGTATGAGGGTCGCTATGAGTCTGATTCAACTCAACGGCACCTAACAACAGACAAGGTAGAAGTACAATCTCAAAAACATGTGGTACATCTTTTGCTAAGTAATTGATGTTTTCTTGGTAATTAAACTCTAACATTGCATTACCATTCCCAACTCCTGAACAACAACAACAAAAATTGTTGACATACCCAATCACTTTCAAACTGCCTCTGCTTAGAATATCCAATACAGATACCTCCTCTACCACCTCTGGGTCCCACCCAATGTCATCCTGTAGATAGCTCTGCTCCATGTCCCTCTCACTCATAACCCAGTAATGTTCCCAGTAATGTCCCAGTAATGTTCCCAGTAATGTCCGTATTCTTTGGCTCCAATGAGATAAATGAACTTAACCTTGCACTGTGACTACAGGTGTGGTTTTGGTCATCTCTATTTGGTCAACGTCAATGCAAAGAAAAATGATGCTTAAAATTTGAACATAAATATCACAAAAATACATAAAAGCCCAACTCAAGCTGATGTAATAAATAAAATAAGACTGGAATTTGATGCCTTACTGCTTTTCATTTTTAGTAATAACACAGTAAATGAAATTAAGATCAATTTCTTAAAACTTATGAAAATTAAGGTAGGGAAAAAATGGGGATCTGACTTTTTTTTTGTACATCTTGTAAGCTAGTTTGTATACCAAGCAGAAATTTGCCAACATTTGTTTCCATTGGGATTGCTGTTTAGTTTTGAATTTATGTAACATTTAGCACACTACCTAATGCATGATGAATAAATATGAACTATTGCTAGTGGTTTTGTCTCAGAATAACGTTTGTCCGAATTTTATGGACTGAAATCACAGTATCTGTCCAGTGCATTTGTGCTCATTTACAGTGAGAAGCAGTGGTTCATGCTGTTTAGAAAATAAAACCACAGTCAAGCCTTTCTTAGAATTGCCTGTTGGAAATGCTAGCTCTATATTGTCGATTTCATTACCGTGTTAGAAACACTTTTGCCCCAAGTGCTTCTCCTGCTCCTGATTCTTAATTGTTGTTATTTTGCAGTGTAAAATATTGATGACATTGGTCAAAAAGATTGACAGATGCATGGATTGTTATTAACCAGACTCTTGGTTGCAGCTCACATTTCAATACATGGTGAGATGAAGCACGTGCCCTCAGGGGGTCTCCTTTTCATTCTTCTTTCCAAATGGGCAGCTATTAACCCTTCCATAACTTTCTTTGCAATTTTTCCTTATTTTCCTTTTCCTTTGAGCAATGGAAATGTCACTTATTGATTTCAACTATGAAAAAGAGGAGCTAATCATTTATCAAGCTACCAATTGGAAATTATCCAGAAATCTCAAAATAACAAAGGATTCATTAGTCCTCACCTCACCAAAGGTAGGAGCATAATACTGCCTGGAGAGCTCATTCCTCCTGGAACCTTAAGGTCACCCAAGGAAAGAAAAAAATAAAAAGGCAGCTAAGAGATTACATCAAAGCAGAAGAAAAGAGATTTCCTCTTTTTGTACCCCAACAGGCACATGCACACAGACACACAGACAGAGTAAGAAAATGAATAAGGCAGTAGAAACATTTTGGGAAATAATCTATTTGATTGTTTGGGCCACAGATGAGATCTGATTACTAAGGCTTTATCTGAATGATCTTATTATGTATGGCTAATACAGAAAGTTTATCCATGTTTCATATAATAGGATGGAAATTTTCATGTGTGTGATTATGAATACTAATGTCTTTTATTTTTCTCTTAAAAATTTTTATTAATGTATATTAATTCTACAAAAATTGAGTTGCACTATGACATTTTCATTCATACTATTTTGATCATACATAACCACTCATTACCCTCTCTTGTCCCCCCCCTTCCCACTGGCACTTTTCTCTTTCCAAATAGTTTCTGTTTCACTTTCTTATCTTTTTTATTTTTTTAAAAAATCTAGATTCTTCATATGAGAGAAAACCTGTAACATTTGTCTTTCTGAGCCTGGCTTATTTTGCTTAACATGATAATCTCTAGTTTCACCCATTTTCCTGCAAATGACGTGATTTCATTCTTCCCTATGGCTGAAACCAGTGTCATTTATAACCAGTAATATGACCTGAGGAGCAACACTGGAGTAAAAGATGGAAACTACACTTTCTAGTGGTGAAAAATAAATAATTCCAGTACAAAAAACTGCTTTCTCCTGAGACCCAATGGTAGTTTCAGAAAATAGAAGAGATGAAATTAAAAGGTAATTGTTTCAAAGGACATCAGTTAAAACAATGATCACAGTCGATTTCAAGTTACATGGCTATTTTCATAGTTGTTGTTGTTCTTAGGTGCCCTCGAGTTGGTATCCGACTCATAGCAACCCCCATAGGGTTTTCAATGGCAGACTGTTTCGGAATTGCCTTGGGAGTGGGTTGCCAGGCCCTTCTCCCATTTTTGGGGTGCTGGGAATTGAACTCCAGACCTCAGAGACTTTAGTGCAGTGCTCTACCAACTGAGCTAAATCCCAGCCATTTTCATAGTAGTAGAAGCTATTTACTTTTTTATCTTGTTGCTGTTAGATGCCCTTGAGTTAGTATCTGACTCATAGTGACTCTAACAGGCGAAACACTATTGTCAAAGCTTCTCTGCTGTTCATAGGGTTTTCAATGGCAGGTTGATTTTTGAGAGTGGGTTGCCAGGTCCTTCTCCCAAGCCTACAACACCTGGTGTTCCCAGGTGGTCTCCCATCCAAGTACTAACCAGGCCCAACCTTGCTTAGCTTCTGAGATCTCAGGAGATCGGAGGGCACAGTGGTACGTTTGCAGGCCAACTTTCTTATAGACTATTAGACAATTTTAGTCCAGTTCAAAATGTGAGTAGAGAATACTTGGCATGGTTATCAGAATAAACTGTGTATCAGAATAACCTCAAAAGTGTGTTTGGAATGCAGATCCTAACAAAGAATTACAGACTTAGGAGGAATTGAGGTGCTGGGCCCAGTCTCTTCTTAACAAATCCCATGAATGATTATTAAAACAGGCAGGGACCACTGCAAGGGGAAAAAATGCAAATAATGTCTGGACCCTTAATTTTTACCCATTAAAAACATGATGTACGTTTTCTTCTGCCCCTGTCCTTGTACTCAATGAATAGTTATGTCATTCATAAAACACCAGAGTAGGCTACAAAGCCAGAATGTTTAGAGTGGGAGCTCCTTTTGACTGTTGCTGTTGTTGCTGACTGCCATCCAGTCAGTATCCGACTCATAACGACCCTACATACAACAGGCAAAACCCTTTGTCAGTGCTTCTCTGCTATTCATAGGGTTTTCAATGGCAGATTGATTTTTGGTAGTGGGTTGCCAGGTCCTTCTCCGAAGCATACAGTATCTGGTGTTCCTAGGCGGTCTCCCATCCAATTACTAACCAGGCCCAGCCCTACTTAGCTTCTGAGATCTGATGGGATTGGATGCCACAGTGCTATGGCTGCAGACACTCTTTTGACTAAGTAAAGCTAAAATAATGGGATTTGAAATGGCTACACAAATGATAAACAAAACAAGGGAGAATCCTTACCAAAGAAAACCTAAATTTGGTCTCCCATCCAATTACTAACCAGGCCCAAGCCCTACTTAGCTTCTGAGATCTGATGGGATCAGATGCCACAGTGCTATGGCTACAGACACTCTTTTGACTAAGTAAAGCTAAAATAATGGGATTTGAAATGGCTACACAAATGATAAACAAAACAAGGGGGAATTCTTACCAAAGAAAACCTAAATTACTGCCCTAGCTTCACTTACTCTTAGTTAAGAATCACTAATTTTGTAGGTCACACATCTGAGCAATGCTTTATTAGCTTCCCAGGAGCTTTGTTATCACCTCTGATACACGGACATCATAGCAGTTGCCTAGGTTACTTCACAGAAGCTTGAAGGCTATTTTTGCTAATTTTTTTTTCAGTCCTGGGGGGTCAAACCTAGGGCCTCACGCCTCCTTTGAAAGCACTCTACCACTGGGCTGCACCCACAGCCCTTCTTTTACTTTTTATTTTATTTTAAGACAGGCTGCCTCTGGCCTCAAACTTTTGTTCTTCCTGCCTCCATCTCCCGAGTTGCTGGGATTATAGGCATGCAACTCCACAGCTGGCTTTAGAAACACCCCTTGCTAGAGCCTGTAGATCCCTGACAGATGATTAACATGGGATAAAGGCTTTGGCATCTCTTTCTTCATATCACATCTGTCCTCTTTGCTGCCCAGCCTTTGAGTCAGCTCTACTGAGTTCCCAAGTAGAAATGTTGACCATGTGAGAAAGGTTTGTCCCAAACTCTTATACAGGATTAACTTGGCCTATTTCCCCTTGGCACAGATGTAAATTTCTTCTACCCTAGCTTTATGCTGTCTGGGCATCTGAAACACTGAAAATCCTTCAGCTCCTAAGGCCAGGATGTTTATGCCAGATGATGCCAGCATGCCATGATACTTTCAGTCACATCATATGGTTGTGAAAGCTGGACATTGAACAAGGCAGACAGGAAAAGAATTGATGTTTTTGAATTGTGGTGCTGGAGACGTCTACTCAATATACCATGGACTGCCAGAAGAACCAACACATCTATCCTAGAAGAAGTGCAACCAGAGTGCTCCTTGGAAGCAAGAATGGCCGGACTGCATCTTACATATTTTGGACATGTAGTCAGGAGAGATTAATCCCTGGAGAAAGACATCATGTTTGGGAGAGTGGCAGGTCAACGCAAAAGAGGAAAACCCTCCATCCGATGGATTGACACAGTGTCTGCAACAATGGGCTTAAACATAAATAAGATCATGTGCCTGGCACAGAATCAAGAAGTATTTCGATCTACTGTACATAGGGTCACTATGAGTCGGACTTGACTCAATGGCACCTAACAACAATAGCAACATAACTCAGCAGGTCCTGAATGGAGCAGACAACCTATTAGTCCACCAAATAGAAGGCCAGGATGCTTGAGGATAAGAAGGAAAAGAGCTTTTAAAACTCATGACTAATGAACAGTTATGAAACTTTAGCCCACTCCTGGCAAAATCAATGAAAACCAAGGGCTTCCTTTGTCCAGTGAGCAGCAGACTGACCCCCATTTCCATCACTGCCTTCTCCCTGTGGCTTGAGCTGCATCAGCCAAATAAAAGGGTTTTACCTGTCTTATTCATAATATGCGGTGTGGTCTCATTTCCTCTGTTTCCGTGCCACAAAATCCCCCCATCCAGTAGTAATGACCATGAAGGAAGCCTGCCCTGAGTCTGAGACCACTTGCAAATTTCTTGCCCGTTCTCATTGACTCAATAATTACCTACATGATATTTAGAACAATTCCTGTCTAGATCTTCTCTTAAAAATTTGGAATATCAAAGAACACAGAGGGTATGAACTAAAATCTACACTTGCCTCAGTACCCTCTTTCCTCACTGATCTACCTGTCCATTTAAACATTTTTTCTTTGTATTTTTCATGGCAGCTTCTGTATTCTAAATTTGTAGTTAATTTTAAATTTATCAACATTATCTATAGATTTCCTTCTCTGTTAGGCAAAAATATAATCTATCTACACCCCTTTCCCATTTGTCTTTCTTTTCCATTGCTGACAATATTATTATCTAGTCACTTTCAGTTCTCATTTTTAATTTGTTCATAATTTGTCATATACTCTTGGGTGACTATGTACTATTTTATTAACTTTACATAATATTTCTAGATTTCTAATTTAGCAAGATGAGAATAGTATCAATGTTTCCCCTTCTGCCATTCTAGAATTCAACTCTCTGCCAATTTTAAAAAAGATTATCTCACAGGAAGAATTAAATTTATTTTAGTTTATAACCCCAAATAAAGATGATATGCTTGGTATGTTTTGTTTATAGGTTAATTTCAAAAAATAAGGAAACATTTACAATATTAGTACATTTGTGTGTGTGTGTGATTTTTGAGTATTGAACCCAGGGATTTGTGCATGCTAAGCAAATGCTCCATAGCAGCCACATCCACAACCCCTGTTTTACTTTCTTTTCTGTTTGTTTGTTTGGAACTTGGGGGTCGAACCCAGGGACTCACACATGCTTTGCAAGCACCCTATCACTGATCTGCAACCCCAAACCATATTTTATTTTTTATCTTGTGACAGGGTCTTCTTAAATTACGTAGGCTGCCTCTGGCTTTGAACCTGTGATCCTCCTGCCTCCACCTCCTGATTTGCTGGGATTATAGGTGCGCACTACTGCATCTGACCTTTTTTCCTTCTTAAATTGAGCCACAGTTTTCCTAAGTGGCACAGGCCACCTCTGTCCTGGAACCTGTGATCCTCCTGCCTTAGTCTCCAGCGTAGCTGAGATTACAGGCATGTGCCACTGCTCCTGGATTCCATTTTAGATTTTAAGCTAAAATCCATTGGCTTCCTTTTTTAAATTATTTTTTTTCTGGTACTAGTGGGGTTGCCTAGCACATGCTAGGCAAGTGCTGTACCACCGAGCTGCGCCTCCAGCCTCTTTTAATTTTGTGACAATGTCTCAGTAAATTGCACAGGCTGCGTCCAGCCTCAAATTGATGATCCTCTTGCCTTAGCTTCCTAAGTTTCTGAGAAAGCAGGTGTACACCTGAGCCTAGCAGCATCCTCTGTTATTTTGGGTTGGGCATGCCATATTTCTTTAGATCATAATACATTAAATATGTACTAATTTTTAAGCTTTTAAATGACACTTTATAAGTTGCAGTCTATACATGACTGTGTCTTTATTTTTTTCTCAAGCATTCCACTATTCTACCGTTCTGTCATCCTCTAAATTACTTTAAGGTCTCTGCTTGAAGCCTTCTGCCTCTCTTTGATCAGGGAGAGTTATTCCTTATCCCTTTCAGAAGCTGTTATCTTAAGGTTTCTGTTTCTTCCATCCTTTGAACAGATTGTTTCTGGGATCCATTTATAAATGTTTCTTCATTTCCAAACACATTTTGCTGAAATACAGTAAAAATAATATTCTCAGAATGCATCCCACCAATTGTTCTTTTCTAAGTCTTCACATGAATACAAATGCCTCAGGTTGGAGTCACTGTGACTTTGATCCATGTTGATATTTCATATCTTTACTTACTGGCTGAAATGTACTCTCTCTCCATGTAAAGTAAAAATTCGGTGCCAAAGTGTTGGGGGTGAATTCTCCATGGCATTTCTACACATGGCAAGGCAGCTCCTGTTCTGTAATGGCTTCTGTAGGATGATTATGTGTCCTATGTGCAGAGGCTGATTTGTTTCCTAGTCAGAATCCTGAAGGTCATGAATTCCTGAGGCACAGCTTGGGCAGGTTTGCTCGCTGCTCCTTTTGAAACTGGAAGTACCCTGTTCTTGGCCTGACTCACTGTGTCATGGATTCACTGTGCATGTGGCATCCACCTGGCCATCCTTCATCCCGCCATACTTAGTGAGCAAAGGGCACCTCTTTGAACAAAATCTCAGACTATCTTCTGTGTCCTGAGGAAACGTCCCTTGTCTTTGCCCAGGGGCTTCTTGTCATTCTGTCATCATTAATGAAACTGTAGTAGGCTCATAGGTAAGAAGGGAAATGGGACACCATGTCAGTCCCTTCACAGTTATTAAATTGGCACCACCTGAATTCATTCTGGATTTATCCTTCTGCAACACATTAAACCACAGAGATATCAGGTACTAGACAGACTTTGCAGTCTGTCTTAATCTTAATATCTTAACCAGAATTCAATAAATTCTCACACAGAACTCTAGGGAGAAAATGTTCTTTCCTCACAACTTGAGTATATTTTTTATTATCTCCTGTCCTAGTATGACTGAGGGAGGTCTAATTCCAGACCTGTTATTATTCTTTTTCTGATGTCCTTTGTATTTGTTTGTTAAGGGTTTTTGTTGTTGTTTTGTTTTGTTTTACTTATTTTCCTTTTTTAAGTTCTTATAAATTTTAATATATCTTGGTATGATAGGCCATGATCATGTCTGACTCTTGGAAAGATCTTGGGTAAAAATCCCCTCTTTCATGTAGAACATCTATGTAGTAAGAAATCCTCAGTCATTGGAAACTACTTACCTACAAGAAACAAAGTAAAGACTGCAGATGTCAACAGTGATGGGGAGGAGGGTAAACTGTTGAGAAAGGTGTGTACGTGTCGTAAGAAATGAATGATGTAGCTTCCTTTGTTGTTTGAGGTAAGC